>CAMPDV010001594.1:0-107722 GCA_946699065.1 Loxodes magnus
AGTCCGTGCATCTGTTCAAGTAGAATATCAAGTATCAAAGCACTTGGTCTAATGAATTTAATTAAACGTACCTGAATTCCTATTGTAACTTTTGAAGTGTACCAATGTCTCTCTTTTCATATATAGAGTTAAACATTATATCGTAACTTAAGTTTGGAAAGTTTTTGGTTTTAAGTTTAAAGAAAAGCTGCTTTTTGGTGTTGTAATTAAAGTAAATTCTTAGCTATTAACCTTTCATTTCCAAAAGTGAAATAGTGCAAATTGACTTTATAAACAATGAAAGAAAATATTTATCTATTCCAACCTATTTTGGTAAGGCAGTGCATTTTAATTTCAAAGTATTTCCACTTCCTTTAATAATTCTTCAAAGCTTATGACCTATCTTAAGCACCAGTTTCTTTAGCCTTATATTCTCTACGTTTTATTATAATTAAAACTCTTTGTGCTGATATAAAATATCGCATGCTTTCTTCTCAAGCTTCAAAAGAAATTTCTAGTTTTTAGGACTTTTTTACGCAAACTCAGCAGAAAGCTTTTATAATCATTCTTCGAAGAAATTTACTTAATACTCTTTATTTTGAACAGACTCCATTTTATAGAATTGCATAATATTGAGTAGCTTATTTCAAAACTTGCTTTTCAATTATTAGCTCAATAAAATATTTCACTAAGCGCATTAAAAGATTTCTATATACTCCTTTTAAATCTGGCTATAGTACTTTTATGTGTTTAATAAGAGAACATTATCATTATAAGTACTTCATATATAGCTATCAATTTAATTTTCCTTTATTACTAAACTTTTACTTAGTCAAACTGATATCTTTCTCTAAAAGAAAAGGTTTATTATGGAGGACTATTAGTAACTTAATAATGAAAAGATTGATTGTAGCAATATTTTCTCTTTACTTTATATTCTTATTTTATTGCTTTTCTTTCTTATTAATTAGAAAGTTTATCTATTATTAACCACTATCAATGCTTAAATAACTATAATTATTAGTAACTTTAAGTTTTTAACTATTGGCTATAAATTACCTAAAGTTGCTAGTAAAAGGAGTTGAGAGATAAATTGATTAAATAAATCTAGTAAACATGTTTAATTTGATATGTTAAGCTAAACCCTTTAGATGAAGTTCCTATCTATATTGCTTTAATTAATTCGGTGATTATTAGTCTCTGCCTTCCTATTTTACTAGCACACCTCTATACTCATTCTACTTATATACAAATGAACTTTAATCCTTTTTAGTATCTTCTAATGATTATTTTATTGCTAGTACTAATGTAATTGCTATTTAAGACTAGTATGACTAGATAGAAGCTTTGAAAGATAACTAAAATAAGTAGGACTAACTCTAAATATCTTGAGTATAGTTTAACTTTACTTTATTGATTAACCTTCTATATTCTTTTTTATTTAGTTCTGCTCTAATTATTCAAACTACAGAAATGCAAATCACTAGTATGAAGCAAATTAATTTAAAATAAGAAATACTAAGGGCATATACCAGCAATACTTAGATAATAACATGGTTATAGTTTAGTGTTTTAGCTTATTTAAGTTTAAATAGAAGCAAGTTTAATTAAATTAGCACATATCAAGTACTATTTCTTTAGAAATTACATTAATCATCATTAGTATAAGTAATTTCTATTAAGAGTGCTTAAAGAGCTTGTAGCTTTTTTAATCTCACTATTAATTAACTTCCTCATAATGGATTATTTAATACTTTATAATTTAAATCAGATAGTTAGTCTTTATACCTTATTTAAATAGATACATACTTATTTTGCTAGGTATAAGTAAGAACTATCTTATCCTTATAAAGGTAGTTATATGATAGAGCTTGATAACTATTTTAGGAGCAAAGCTAAGTTTTAAAGATATAAGAATACCTAACGTAATTTAAAGGGATTCTAGAAACTTTAATGGTTTAAACTTGAAATGTTTAAGTATTTAGAGAAGCTTTATTTCGATTTAGTAGTTAGTAAATAATTTAAATGCTTTAGACCGTAAATAAATAATATGGAGAGAAAGTGATAAGAAGATTATAACACTTTCTTGTTATAAAAGATAAAGACAATATCTTCATAGTTGGCAGTTCCTCTTATAATAATTTTGCTGGTCTAAACTGCTAGATAGTATATCTTTACTTAGAACTTTTAGCTCACTACATTCGAATTTATAAGAATCCTAGCTAATTTGTTAATTGCTATCTTTTCTATTAAGCAAAAGCCTTTATAAGTAAGATTCTTCGGAATGATAATAGTGTCTTTGGTTTCTATAAAGGGAATTTGAATAACAGCTAACTAACCAGAGTTATACTAGCTAGGATTTATATATCTACTATGGTCTTAATAACTAGCTAATTGGATTGTCAGAAAGTACTACTTCTAACTAATCCTTCAAACCATTTCAGTGGCTATTTGGTGGAACTTAGTATTAAACAACACTACTTTTGAAAACTTAGAGAGTAGACACTAAATAACTCTTGTTATTTTCACCTTCTATATTTTCAAACTGATCTATATACATGAAAAGGAATAAGAGGAAATCTATAAAAATTAGAGCGGCTTCTAATAGCTTTTAGAGCAGCTAGAGTTTATGTCCGAATTTACTTAGTAGAGCGTCATTATCATACAAAACTAAAAGTGCATATTTCAGAATAAGAACTGCTAGCAAATAAGTGGGTCCAACAACATTATTGATATCCTAAGTCAAGCTAAGTATTATAATGATCAAGACTTAAATAATGACTTTTGGACTGATTTCTCTAACTTTGTTAACAGCAATAATAAGAAGTTTAAGCAGAAAAATATAATAGTAGGAATAGGGGAAGACTACTATTTCTTCTAAATTTAAGGCCTTAATACTAAAATAGGAAAGCAAGTGTTCTCTTTAATAAGCATGAATGATGTCACTAAGATTTAGAAAACATAAAATGAAAAGTATAAAAAGCTTTTCTTAAAATCCTTTAAATTCGAAATTAAAAATATCGAGAACTTTGTTGGGTAAGTTTAGGCATTCACTGATTAGTTTGAGGATTTTCTCACCCATCAAAAGAACGAAAACTAAGAAACTTTTGAAAAGATTGCTTAATGGTAGCCTAAAGCAAAGACTCTTGATAAATCTAGCAAGCAATTATAGAATATGGTTTGCTAAACTCAAGATTTAATCGAAATTCAGACCAATACCTTTGAAATAAGAAGTGAGCAAGTTAAAATTTCTGAATTGAAGCAAGGTATTCAAAAATTATCTTAAGGTATTTAAGTTGAGTAAAATTTCTAGGCTAATTTCGTAAATAAGCAAAATGTTCCAGACACTCTTAAAATTGATAAGCAACGTACTATGAGCATTTTACAGGTATTACTTTATAATGCTTTTAAATTCGCTTCATAGAAAGATGTAGAAGTGTCACTTAAACTAAGTAAAAAGAAAGAAAAAATAAACATGGCAAGAACACCTTTTAAGATGTACGTTTTCAAAATAAGTTTCCATGGGACTGAAATGTCTAGTCAATAAATCGTTAATCTATTCAAATGATTAAGTTTGGTTGTGACCTAAGAAACGCAAAGCCATAGTTCTTCATATGAGCTTTATCGAACTGAATAAATTGCAATTTAAATAGGAGGAAGAAAGATTCAAGTCTATTCTAATTCAAATGGACAAAATGCTTTTAAATTTTATATAAGAGGTTTCGAAAACAAATAGGAATCGCTCAAAGGATCCTGAAGAGATTATAAATTTTTAAAATAATAAAAGTTACATAATTTACCTATTTCCTAACATTCTTTTATCTTACTACATCTCAATCTTTAAACTAATTTAGAACATATTTTTTGTTCTTACTTTTTTATGATACTTTACATTATCAAAATTATGCTTATTCCTCTTTAATCAATTCAGGTATCTTATCATTAATAAACTTTTATTTCTATCCCTTTAAAAAAAACTAAAAAATGTAAATTTAAAACAAAGAAGCAAATTATATAACTAACGAGCGTATCTTTTGAACTTAAGTTAGTAATTTGATTAATTATATTGCCTTTATATTAAATAATCTATAATCACTTGTTAATCTATTAGATACATTCTAATGATCTTTTGATTTAATTCTTTAAAAATTATAGGCAAAAGTTTATTTTTATTAAACAGTTATCTTATCATATAAATTGAAGTATCCAAGTATTTACAATATTACAATTGCATAGAAAGACTTAATTATATAAGTTATTTATTTATTTTTATGTACTATTAATTTATTATTTAAGCTCATTATTATATAAATGCTCTTTCTCGTTTGGAAGTTTATACCTTTACTCGAGAAACTATTTTTTGTACTATTTTTCAATTATTTTTATCTAATTAATCAATTATTAGATTGAACTTAATTTTAGAATAGTGAGTGGTTTAATAATTTTATCTAATTAGTAAATCTTTGACTATTATCTTTAATTTTAAATACATTTTACTAATTTAAATCTATTTAACTTATTATATATACGATTAACATCTCTATACACTTGCTATTTTTACTAAAGCTTTGTTATATAAAAATAACCTAATACTTTATACTGATTGTTTATATTTATTTTATAGGAACTATTATTACCTAGCTTTCTTAAGACTAGACTACTATTTATTATTTAAAATTACAAATATTCAAGTGTCAAAAATTTATGAAATCCTAATTTTATTTCCATTCTTTAATATTCTAATTCCACTTAAGCCTATCCTTCATTTAAATACCATACAGATCAAAATTTATGCTTGGGATCAATTGAGCCTGTTTTTAATCCTAAATTTAATTAGTTTATATAAAGTAAATGTCTGTATTGCTTATAACTAATAAAGTGCTGAATGATTTATTAAGCATAAGATACTTTATAAAGCTATTTAATGTATGCTGGTATTATATATTCTTTACTATCTTTCTTTATCTCCTTTTTATCTTCATTATCTAAAGTTACCTACTAACCATTTTTTTACTTAATACTGCTATTTTAGTTGCCTGATTATGTTGAGATAAAAAAGTAACCTAAAAGTAAAGTTTAAAATGGTTGTAGAAATTGAAAGCTAAAAGTTATATAAATGATATATAACATTAGAAATTATTTACTAGATGGATGCTCTTTAATTGAGCATAAAGCATATTAAAGGATTTAAATCAAAATTAGCTGTAGAACACTAATAATAAAATAAGTATTTCTATTTACTTAGTTAGAACTTTAATAAGAACCTAATAAAATTATGATTATAGTCCATCTTTAAGTAATCAATGCTACAGTACTCTAACTATTTCCTTAAAAATAATAAGAAGCGACAAGCAGTAATAAGGAAATTAAAAATTAAATTATAAAGAGCAAACGACAAAAGTTATAGGGAGATAGTAATGGTAAACTATTAAATTAAAAGTGATTGATTAAGATTATAATTTACATTAATCTAGTTACGTTGGTATTTTATAATGATAATATAGCAACATTTATAATTAACTTTTACGCTTATAAGATTAAAGTATGTAATTTAAACCAATTAATAACAAAAGAGGGGAAAAGTAAAGGTATAATTACAACCGAAATGAATCTTTAGCTTGCTCTAAACTTAAAATATATACAAATATGATAACTAAGAGCCTTTAAGTGTCTCAAATGCTATATAATTATTAAGTAGAAGCTCTTAATAATAATAATAGCAATAGATTAAGTTTTCAATATTCTGAATATAGTAGTATAATTGAATACTTAGTTTGAATGTAATATACAATTTATATTTAAATAAATATTTTATTATTTCAAAAGCTCTTTCGAATTTCTTGCTTAAATTCATCTTATAAAGATACTTTAAAAATTCTTCGTTTCCTTTTAGAGGAATTTTTGATTTTTGGTTTTTCATCATGAGCATTTATAGTCCTTTCTTCATTAGTTCCTTATAATGAACTTTGATTAGTTTACCTACTTTAGTAAGTTCTTTAAAAATTCTAATTTATATAGAATCTTTAAATTAGATTTTCTTAAATTGCACTTTCAAATCAAAAAGAAGATGCATAATTAAAGCCCATTTAAAGTGATGATATAACTCTAAATAAATAAAATAACAAAGCTAGTCTAAAATATTTTGGCTATATATAAGAAGAAAAAGCAATTCATAATTAAGTCATAAGATCAGACATCAATATCAAAACATTTAATTAGTTTATACCAGCCTTTGTTAAAATGGCGCTTATATAAGTTAAATTTTAAAATAAATATAAAGGATATTATTTAAACTAGGATTCTGAATAGGATAAATAAAAACTAAGAGTATGAATTTAGTTATATTTATTGAAACTACTAACTCAAAAATATATAAAAATAGAATGCTAAAGATATAACTATATAAGCTAAGTCTTTTCTTTAAAGCTTTTAGAATAAAGCTTATTTGCTTAACTCTTTGTACTAAATTCCTTTTTAAATTAAAAGAATTAAAATTTAAGAAAGCATTCTTTAAAAATAGGCAAACTGTATAGAGATTACCGAAGTTTATAAGTAAATACTACTTTAGATAAGTGCTTTAAAAAGAAAAAGATATTAAAATTAAAAAGTACTTAAAGTATTTAATAAAGTAGGAAGACTAGTTAAATCACAATATTTCCTTTATTTTATACAACCAGAAATCCCATATTGTAAAATACTTTAATTACATCTAAAAAAGAAAAATCTTAATAATATATAAATACACTAAACTTTTTATAATAGCCTTTCTTAACATAATTCAAAGTGGTAAATTTTTATTTTTATATAAATCTATTTTCTTATTCAAGACAGAAAGATATCTCATTTTATTTTTTGGATATAATAATTACTAAAAGTTTTGTTGTGATACATAATTTTTTAATATAATCATATTTAAATTATATTCTATAAGTAAAGTTTACTAGCTCATAAGTTGATGGATAAAACTATGAATTCCTTATATTTAACAAATTAACCCTTAGAATATGCATTTTATTAGTGTAGTTGAATAAGAGGTAGAAGTTTTAATCTATTGATATATACATTTTTAGAATAACCTAACTAAGCTTTTATTAAAGATGAACTGAGTAATAGCATTGTAATATATCTCCTATACGAAGATTTCTTTTAGTTGCTCTAATTCTACTTTATAGCTACTCTTTTTCTTTTTTCCCCTTAAATCTTAGAATAGCTAAATAACGTAGATAAAATATTAGCTTAGATAAACTAAGCAATTTTATAAATGTACTACTTTAAATAATATTGGCTATGTTAAATTTATCTTATAAGATTATCCTATTAACAAGAAATTATCATATTCTGAATACAATAGCATCTTCACACTCTAATTTACTAAGATGATTTGATTTCAATGTATTCTAAACTTCTAATCTGGTAATTATATAATCTTATGTAGTTTGAAAATTAAAGACTATTAGTAAGAATCTTTTACAAGCTTTACTTTTACTCTATTTGAACATTTAAATTTAAAGATAAAGCATATTATCTTGAACAGTTGTAGTGACTTGCTAATGTGTTATTTTATGGTTAACTAGTATTATTTCAAAACTAAATTAGAATGCTTTATAAGCATTTTGCCTTTTTTATTTATAGCAAGCTTCTTTATGTTTAAATAAAGGGAAAATAAAATAAAAGCTTAATTACGTTTTTTCATAAATGCAGCCAAGTTCAATGTAAATAAATCTTTTAAGCTATAATTTTATGATGCTTCCCCCTTTGATTTCTTTTACCAAAAATAAGCAGCATAAAGAAGTTAGAGTTTCTGAATTTCTTAAAAAAATAGATTCTTTTGATATTATTGCTTTACAAGAAATGTGGGATTTTCTTAATTTCAGGAAAGAGAAAATAATTTGAAAAGCAAAGAAGAAAGGATTCAAATGATTTGTAGATGGTCCTAAATGTAGCATTTTTTAATGTGGATTGATGGATTCTGGCTTATTAATTTTGAGTAAGCATCCTATAGTTGACTAAGCTAAAATGAAATTTAAAAATCCAGGAGGGTTGGATTGCTTCATTTCAAAAGGAATTGCTTATGCAAAAATCTATATACAAGAGTCTAATATTTTTATTCATTTGTTTGTAACTCATTTATAGGTTCCGTGATTTGGAAACTAGATATTCGCAAGATTGTAGATAGAACAGTTTATAGAGATAAACCAATTTATAAACTAACAACTTTAAAAATCCTAAAACTTTTAAAATGACTTAGTCCTACTATGTGGAGATTTTAACCTTAATCGCTCTTCTAAAGATAGTTATAACTAACTCTTAAGATGCTTAGGTAATCCAGCTGATTTACTTCTGATAAAAAATCCCTAACCTGAGGAAAATAATTTTGAAGACGAAAGAGGAAAAGTTATTTGACCTCCTACAACTTTTGGACCAGTAAATGAATCTGGAGATCCTCTTGAAACTTTATTAACTCATCCAATGGCTTAAGGATGCTAGAAGAGCATAGACTACGTATTTTGTTTATCTTAATTTTCTAATGATAAATGAAATTTATCAAATTGCTATGTTGATAACTTTATGGCAAGCTAAGAATGTGAAATACGAGAGATTACAATGCTTTCCGATCACTGTGCAATTGTAACTTAATTTGACTTGAAAAAAAGTTAAAGCTTGTAATAAAATTTCGAGATAGAGCATAACAACAAATAAAAGGGATAAAAAAATATTAATGGACCTTAGCATGGTGAAATATCTTATGTTTAAAACTGCTAGTAACAATAATTCTAATTTTAATAAAGTGCTGCTTCAAATAAATAAAATTATCATTAATAAATCCCTCTTTAAATCCTTTTTACTATCGATTTAAAAAATTAAAGCTAAAGTAGATAATTAAGCAACTGTGATGCTATGATTTAATCATAAGCTATAGACATAATTAAGTGTTATTTTCTTTGAGTAGAACCAATTAAATTATTTTATCAGATTTCACCAATTTAATTTTAGTCTAACACAGAAAATAAATATCTTTAAGTAAAGCAAAAACTAAATACATGGTTAAATAAGTATATCTAGCTTAGCTAATTAATGAAGTTAGTAGAATATTGAAGTGATGAAATAAGATTAAATAATGCATAATTAAATGATTAAAGAGGGTTGAATTATTTCAAATGTTCGTTTTCTACTCAAAAACTTCACACTGAATATAGTCTGCAAATTCAACTAGTTCAAAATCGTTTCCTCTAGTCTCCATTTGAGCTTATTTTCCAGATTTATCTATCTCAATTCTGCAGATAACCATTAGTGTTTCAAGTGAACCAGAGACGAACAAAGTGTTACTTGAAATTCCTAGTTCATTAGGTGTATAATAATCCAAAGAACTATTTAACGAAAATCTTTTAACAACTTCAGTCATATTTTTAACACTTTGAGGCATATGGATGCTAGTTTCTTTTCTAAATTGAAGAGCTTCGTAAGTGGATATTACTTACGTTAAGTCTAATTTCTTTTTAGGAAATAATCTGAAAGGAGTAATGGGAAGCTTCATATTAATTAAGTCATTTTCATTAATACTGAATAACAAATTACCTAAATAAAAGCTATGGCAAACTAAAAAATGGCCCAGAACGACTGAATGTGATTGCTTTTGAGATTTTTTATTTTGCTTAAATTTCATTTGTGTCTATCTACATTTTAATGCTTAATCCTAAAATAAAAAAATACCTTCAAGAAGCTAGATATTATATTCAATTGTAACAGCGCTTTCTGTCTTGTTCACTATATAAATATTGGACTTAGCAGTTGACTCTTTAAAAATGCTTAGAATTCCTATTTAAATTAAGGAATTATCAAATAATATACCCTTATCACTAATAAGAAGCTGTCTCAAAAATACCTTGTTTTCTAAAATTTGCTGTTGTGACTTTAAAGGCTAGTTTTCTTAATTTTATATATCTTAATTTTAAAAACTTTAAAGCAAATTTCTATTTATTTATTAATTAGACTAACTAAATTATTAAGACTATGAAAAAAAAATCAGTAACTTAGCTTGGTCTATTAAATTTATCTAAATTTTCAAATTGCAAACTTTAGTTTAATATTAAATCAGATTATCTTGGGGTTTGTCCTGCAAAAGGAAATTAATTTTTTTCTTCTGATAACTGCATAAATGGATTCTGAGAACTAATTGTAAAAGATTGTTATTTATTTAATGAATCATTTTATTAGGCTTATTTATTAAAGCTCTCGGATAAATTTGAAATTTAATTATCATAGGATTGTAATTATTACTCAAGGTCTTTTTCTTACTAATGTAGGTTTTTTATTTAGTTAGCTAAAACTTTATTTTCATTTTATGTTTATCCAATTTTTTCTTTGAGTTGATCTAGCTTTTTTTATAATATCTAAGCTTATTCTACTTATTTTTTTAGACTAGAAAGCTATTTAATTTACTCATCTTATTATTTTGTTTTTAATCTGAATTAATCAATTTGACTTTAGTAACTTTATAAATCAATTTTAATTTGATTAACTTAATTTTGTATTTCTTCAGATTATTATTATAAGCTTTGATTTTCTTGCTAAGTTTATAGATAAAGCGCTTAATCTTCTTCAAGGCTAGTTAGCTGATCTAATAGAATTTAATTCTCATTCTTAAGTTACTGGAGTTGAATGTTATCATTTTAAATAGGATTAAGCTAGCTCTTTTTTTCCTTTTAACCTTAGTAAAATGGATTACTTTTTTAAGAATTCTTCGATTTATTGAAATTTTCGAATGCCTACATGTCTTCTGAAATATTTTAAATCTAGCTAGCAAAATTAATTTCTTCGGTCTATGAAAAAGGATTTGACTAATTTGAAAGTTCTGCTTACGGAACGTTAAAAATTTGGTTTTCAAAATTGAAATCTTAATTAAATAAAGCTTACTAACTGTCTTGCTAGAATACTGATTAATTCTGCTAATTTTGTATATTTTGCGAAGGTTTCTTAACTTCCATCGTTGCAAATTTTTATTAAGTGTAAGGGTTATTTTCAGGTACGTTAGAAAAATACTATTTTTAATCTATTTGATTGTTTGAAGGTAAGACTTATTAAGTTTGAAATTGCTGTTATAGTTACATATTTGATTAAAATTTCTAGTACTCATTGTAAAATTTTCGAACATCTTCTTTAGTGTATTATTAGCCTTAGGGATTATTTTGACTAAATGAATTGAATTATTATCACAAAATGTCTATTTAAGGATCATTCTCTTCAATTTTCTCTTCCTATTAAAAATTTTAGTTACTTTTATTATCCTTTTAAAGTAACAAATTCGATTAATCTTATTTTTAAGACTTACGGTCTTGAACTACCTTTTCATTAGAAGGTTTATTTTAGATTTAAATTTATTGCTAAACTTATTGATTTTGCTTTTATAGCTTAGATTGCTATTTTTTTAGGTTTTCATACTTATCTATTACATTTTAAATTTCATCATTAATCTCAAACAATTACTACGTTTCATTTTCCATTCCTTACTTTTCAGTTACACTTTGCAAATAAGTTTGTACCTAAATTTTAGCTTGCTCGTTTTGTTTAATGAGGTCAGTAAGAGTTTCATTTAATTATTAGCTGTTGATCATTTACATTGTTACTTAAATAGTTTGCTTATATTTTAGGATTATCTTTTATACTTATTCTTTCATTTTTTTTAAATCAGATTCTGGATTTCTTTGCTCTTATGATTTTTCAGGCATACTAACTCTTCTACTGCTTTGCTGCTGTTTAGCAGGAACTGTGGGTTAGTTGGTAGTAACTCTTCTGATAACAGGAAAAGCTACTTTTTCTTTTCTAAGATCCTGATATATCTTATAAAATTTAGATTCTTAACCATCTGGCGCCGTACCAAACTTCTTGCTTCAATCATAAATATATAATAACAAGTTTTAATGAAACTAAACACTCGCTTAAGCAGCCTGCTAACTAACAGCTGATAACTTACCAAATAAAGTAGAACCTCGATTAGGATCTTGACTTTCTTTTCTGTATTTAGCAAAAATGATAAGCCTCTTAAGAATTTTTTTAATCGCATAGTCTAAATAATCAGTATTGCAAGCATTCATTCCTACGTTGAATAAATTTAATAAAGCTAATTTTCCTTCACAAGCAACTTTCTTATCTTTAATCAGTTTTTTTATTAAAGCTATAACATCTTTACATTAATTCATTTTAGCTGTTGGAATTCTTTCTTAAAATATCTTTACAATCTATTCTTGCTACTAAGGATCAACTGCTGTTTTCTTAATCAAATCAAAAATATTTATTTCCATTTTTATTAACTTAATGAAGAATTATTTTCGTTTTTGTATTTAAACATTTTCAACTAAAGCTATTCCTTTTTCAATTAAGTCTCTTTTATTTATTCTTAGTTACTTAATATTAAGAAAATTCCCTTTTCTAGTTATTATCTTCCTTTATTACCTAGAATCATTAAGTTTATACTTATTAAAAATTTTTAATAGTTATAATTAAATACCCAAGCAAGTGGGTATAATTTAATTAAGCAAATAGAGATTTATAAAGATAATGTTATGTATCATATTCTACCAAAATATTATATTAACTGTAAATATTCCTTCAGACTTGTCTTTTATACGCTTGTAATACTTCTTTGCTTAGTTTTATATCGCTCTATT
Organism: Loxodes magnus; assembly: GCA_946699065.1. Taxonomy (NCBI): domain Eukaryota; phylum Ciliophora; class Karyorelictea; order Loxodida; family Loxodidae; genus Loxodes; species Loxodes magnus. The sequence goes on from CAMPDV010001594.1 coordinate 12,645, forward strand.
AAATTTTCATACAGATTGTGTTTCAATTCTTTTTTCTCTATTGTAGCTACAGAAACAAAGCTTTACTTTTTAGTTATCCTTAACATTTTATTACTCAACCATCAATTATCTATGATTTTGGTTATTTAGCATTTATTATATCCTGGTACAATAAACGTAGAAATATGCTAGAAGCTATTTTTATCTTAGCATTAATAGCCTTTTATATAAATAGAACAATCTTACTTTCTAGTAAACTAATTAAAAAAGAATATCCTTTACTAATCTACTTTTTAATGCTTTTATTCCTTTTTATTAATTGAATGATTTACTTGAATCATACGACACAAGAACTTAGAATTAAGCTTTTTTATGAATTGATATAGAAATTAAAGCATTAGTTTCGTAATTAATTTTATGAACTACCAACTAACTTAAATTTATATTGATATATTATAAAATTAAGCTATCATTAAATCAACATAGCTTGAACGTTCATTCTTTAAATTTAGTCTTATCATATCATTTACATAAGTTAAAGCAAATTCTAACCAATTATTTATAGGAATGTGAACATTGCACTTATAGCTTTTTAATACTATAGATCTCTCTATAAATTATGATCTTAAGCTTATATTTAATATAGTTACAATAATCTGATAATAGTCCTATTTCCTAAGCTAGTGCAATTTATAATTTATTCCACATAAGCAATCACTTTTTTTAATTTTGGTTAATTTAGTTTAGTATCATAATTATTTCTCGCAAACCAATAAATTAAATTTTTGTTTTGAAGAGTAAGTTAAAAGTAAAAAATGAACTAAATAGATAAAGAAAAATAAAATGATAACGATTAATTATTGAAAGAAAGTGCTTATCTATTTATCATATAAAGCAAACTTCTAAAGGATAAAGAAGACTAATATTATTGATTATACTTTAATTCAAACTACATAGCTTAGACTGATTATTTTGTAAGAAAGTGTATTGCAGTTTAACCTTCCAAGTCTAATAATTGCGAAGAAGAAAGATAGTTTTTCTTAATGTTTGTTAATTTTAAGAGTACAAGTTTGTTTATGTTTTTGAGGAAAACTTCTTACTTAATTATTTTAGGTTATCAATGTAAATATATAGTGAAGCATATTACCATAATGATATTGATTACTTTGAATGATTGAATTTAAAAGGAAATTTAATAGTTTTGTCATTTTTGTTTGTCATTCTTAAATAGCTTCCAAAAGTACCCAGGTGTTAGTAAGTCGCACTTAATCTCTCCTTCTTAATCTCTCATATTTAATGTTATAATGATCAAGGTTATATCTTTAACAATCATGCAGCAGCTTAGAACTGTGCTAATATAAGCTAGTTCGTTCCACACTCCTACGTTTATATTGTTAACTATTTATAGTACGAATTGAGGAAAAATTTCGAAAATGAATTCGAATACTAAGCTGACTCCAAAAATACTTGCCTAATCCTTCCAGTCTATATCTAAAAATTTAAGTTTCTAACCTAGTTTCAAGTAAATATGAGCAAGCTTAAATTAATATAAAATAGGTCCTAAAAAAATAGCTATTAAGATATTCTTATTGTACCCTGGCTTTCCTTAATTTCATATTTCAACTGCTTACCATAGAAATCCAAGAACGAAAAAAGCAGGCTAAATAACGAGAAAAACTAAGCACCAATCTTTAAGCCTAGGATCAGGAAATTCTTGAGTAAAGTAATAGAAAAGATCAGATATTTAATCTGCGATTCCTAGTATGATAATAAAGTAAAATCAAAAGCAGCTATCAAGGAACTTGAATGTGTATTCTTTTATTTTTAAACACATTTTTTTTAATCCTAAACGAAGGAAAAAAGAAATAAAGTAATTGTTATATAGATTACGTCCATCTATCAAATTTATTATATAAAATTAACATTCTAATTCAACTAAAAATTCATCACATCCGAAAATTGGAAAGCTAAATTATAAATATAAAACTGAAATCCTGAGTAACGTAATTAATATGAAACAAAGCAAAAAAGTTGCTTACATAAATATAAAAAAGTGAAACTTCTATCTATTTAAAACTAGCAATCTATTTTAGCTAAATAAGAAGAAATAAACTTTATCAACTAAGAATAAATTATCTTATAAAAAGAGAAACATTTTAAATTTTGTAAGAATAATGCTGAAAGAAAAATAAATTAAATCAATAATTAAAATAAAAATAGCGTATTAAATAAGCTGCACTTTCAATAAACTTGGTAGAGATAAATAAAATTTAAACAGCCTCCATATTTCAAGAATTTTGGTATTAGTGGAGTTAAAAAATCTAATTACTTAAATCTATTACTAAATATTCTTAAAGTAGATTTTATAAAACGAAATTAAAGAAAAAATAGAAAGTTTATGAATACATATCTCGAAAGTAAAATTAAAGAAAAATATAAAAATTAATTGAAAAGAAAACTATATTAATTACTTAAAGTTCTATTTTTAATTAGAATTAGCTAATAAGCGATTTACTTAAAGTTATAATATTAACGATAAAAAATAAATTAGGTTTAACGTAATCTAAATAAAGTATAAATTAGTTTAATAAAAACTAAATATATGAATATATTTCGAAGAATAATTAATTATTTGATTTAAAAAACTAGAAAACTTCTAAAATTCGTACTTTCTGTAATTTCTTTGAGAATTTAGTATAATTTTAAGTTTATTATTATTTTTAATTCATATATTCATATCAATTTTTATAAAATTATTTCCTTTAATTTTTTGAGCTCAAAAAATCTAAGAAACGAAAGTTTATTCTTACATATTTTAATTTTCTTCTTTCGTATATTTTAAACTTTGCTCTTATCAAATAAAATATATAATGAAGAAGTATCTTATAATAATTTTCTTAATGATATTAAACTCTTATTTATCTTAGATTTCAATTAAATATAATTTTTATTTAAAATTAAGCTTTTATTTTTATCATCAATGTCTAGTTTATTTATAATAAACCTAAAATACATTTAAAAATTATATACCTTAACAATCTGCTCTAGGCTTATTGAGCATAGTTCTTATTTTCTTTAATCTTGCATGTGAAAACTTATACCAAAATCTTGGTTTATGAAGCATCACTAAAACTTTTATAATTCAATCATAAAATTATAGCAGACAGGAAGCTTAATTTATTGCACGCTGTAGATTTATATTAGAAAAAGTTAGGTGTAGGTTTATATTAGTTTAAAGAGATGAGTTAAAATATTCTATTATACAATTTTAATTTTTATTAACTTTCATTTTTTACGTAAAAATTCAATTATATACTAAATTTTATTCGGTCTGAAACTTCATGGATGATATCATGTTATCTTTAACTTAATTTTTGCTTAATGAATATATATAGAATGCATGATTTTATCAATTAGAAAAATTAAGATCTTGCAGAATATTTATAATTCTATAGCCGTGCAAATTTTTCAAAGGTTCTTTCATATATCACTAATTAAACCAATTTTAGCAAGCTTTATTGTCTTTCATTTAATTAACTTATTACGAAATTATTTTCTTCGTTTATGATGCTTTATTTTTCTTCTAAATTTACAAAACTAATTTAACTTAATAAGCTTAAGAAGTTCCTTTTTTAGTTAACTTAACTGAGATATTTATTCTTAAAATAGATTTATAAATCTTTACAAAATAAGCAAATTGTTGCTTTTTAGAAACATTCCAAAAATTTAAAGTTTTGCTATTTTATGAACTTAATTATAGCAGAATAAATTATAAATTAAAGTCATACTTTATCTTAGTTGTTCAAGCAAAATATGATTCAAAATATTTATTTTACAACACTTTATCTTTTGAAGCTGCAATAATATATAATATAGAGTGAAAGTAGTTCCTAGCAAAATTTATATTCATTTTATTATGTAGAATTACTAAGCGTTAGTGTATTTGGTTTCTAATAAGCAATGCCTTTTCTTGTATTGGGGATGAATGTGTTTCTGTAGATAAGTTTTGGGAAAATTTAAGGTTAGCTATTTTAAATGCAATCTTAGTAATCTTAATTTAATAATCACTCTTTAATTAAAGATAATTAATTATAAGCTCATTAACTTACTAATAATCAAAAGTTGCTTTAATTACTTAAAAGGGAAATATTGCAAGAAACGTAAAAAAGTTGCAATATGAATGATTAAGTTTCTAAATAGAGAATACTTTAAACCAATTATATATAAGATAAATTCTATTAACTTAAGCATTAAGATACCAAAGTTTTTAATAAAAATAACTATACTTAAATAAGTAGTGAATAGATTAAGATCATATTTAATAAGCTTGTGAATTATTACTAGCAAGAAAACTAAGATAAAAATAGGAATTAAATAATTCCTATTTTGATAATTAGTTTTATTTTCCATTCATGAAGAAATAAATCATTGAACTTAGACAAAATTTCTAAATGATTATATTAATAAAAATGAATTAGACAATAGTATTTAAATAAGTATTTTTTTAAATAATAATACATTTTATAATCAAAAACGATGAAATAAAAATAAAAAGTGAATGAAAAAGTTATTTTTTTGATTTTTATATTTAATTTATTTTTATTTAAAGTAACATGCTTATCTTTATATATTTTTTTGCTTTAATTTAGTTAAGATCTGCTTTAATAATTTACTAAAATTTTTTATATATTTTCCTTTAAAGATGCTTACTTTCACTAATTGAATAAAAACTATAGTACAACTGAAAAAATTATTATTTTTAAACAATTAAAATTTTTATATTATTATAAATGGGACAATTATTTTGATCTATTTAAATCAGACTTAATATCATAAATAAAAATAAATGCTTCACATTTTTATAACTTTCATAGCTTTATGTATTAAATTTTAAAATGTGAGGAATGAAGTTTAGAAATATATTATTAATTAAAAAATAATTTTCTCGTATTTACAATAAATTTTTGAATTTTCATTTTTAAAAGATTATTTTTAATAGTTAAAAATCATATAATATGAAATTAAAATATATATTCATAAAAAATAAAACATAAAACATTTTACTCAAAGAAAAATATTAAAAATAATTCTTTGTTTTATGATTGCATCAGTAGAAATAATAAATATTTCAAATTTAATAAAATTATTTTAAATTTATATTCAAAAACCAAACTTTTTCAATTTTAAAAAATTAAATTAAAAAAGGATTATTATAAAATTTTATTTTCTCAACTATGCAATTAGATTTTAAATAAAATCAATAATTTTAACATGTTGATATATTAAATATAGTTATTGAAAAATTTATAAATAATTTGAAAAAGTAAATTTTTTAAATGCTTTTAAAATAATTATTTGCTTAAAGCAATAAGACCTTGAAAAGTACGTGAATTTAAAATGGAAAAATCTGATAATATGAAAGTTATTTTTTAAATAATATTTAAAATTGTATTTAAATATCTCTTTATAATTTAAACGAAAGATATATACAAAAAAATTTTCTTTCAATTTGATAAATTTCCAATTGTATATTATAATTTGAAATAAAATAAATGAAAAAATTGAATTATCATATAAAAATCCATTTTTTTAAATATATTTTGAAAATCTATTAATAAAATATTTTTATAATTCTAAATATATTTATTTTAAAGGTTTCTGTAATATAATTTATTAATCAAAAAGATATTTTATGCAAATTAAAAAATTATAAGTAATTTTAGAAATAAAATAAAGCTTATTTTCTAAATTGTGAAAATATTTATGAAATACTAACTATAAAAATTTGAAAATTTGAATTATCATACATTATTCTAATTTCAATTAAATAAAGTTTTCATTATATTTTCTTTTTATCTAATTAATTTTTAGTCAAATAATATTATAGATTTAAATAATTTAAAAAAGATTTGAAATTTTATTGTTATTATATATTTTTTAAAACCGCCATAGTTGTTCGAAGGTGAACAACAAGGTCATCTTCATCAGAGGTTGGGAAAGTTAAGTACCCATAATTGACACATATCGTCCTCTGCTTTGGTGATACAATGAGACACAATCCTGCCATGTTCTTGAACCTCCAGCAAGTATTAAAGATTACGAGTATTCTTAAATTATATCAGTATTGAAAATTTTTATCAGTACTGAATAATTATACCAGTATTGAACAAGGTCTACCAGTATCTGATAATTTTATCAGTAACAAACATTCTTGTCAGTATGAAACATTTTTTTTAAAGAGCTGCTCACCAACGAGAGTGCTACGCGCTCTATAATCAAATTTATATATTTTAATATAAAAAATACTTCGCGAGTAAAACTATAAAGGAAAAATAATTAGAAAGACTAAAGTCAAATTTTAATTATTTTATATATGTTAAATTTTATATCGTTTTTTCAATTTCTATTTTTAATTATAATTTACTCTTATGAAACGAATAAAATAATATTTAAAATAATTTGAAAATAAATATCACTGAAACAAAAAAAAAGTTAATGAAATTTATTAAGCAAATGAATCATTAATCATCAATTAATAAGAATATCAAATAAAAAAGCAATTCTACAAATATTTTGTTGATTTAGAATAGAAATCTTTAAAAAATAATTATTTGCTTAAATAATATTTAACATCATTATTTATAAAATAAAAAATATAAGGTGAATATCTTAGATAAATTAATAATAGTAGGAGAATAATGGAAACAATTTTCCTATTATTTTAGATATATTTCTTGATTTAATATAAATAATAAGTTATTTTATAACTAATAAAAATAATAATAAAATAAATTAAAAAAAGCAACAAAAAGAAATAAAATTATAATATTAGGTAAGATAGTTTATATTAAATCTAATTTTTATAAAGAATTATAATTTTGCAATATTTAGACTAGTTACTCATAAAAAAATGGAAAAAAGAAGAAATATTTTAAATAAAAAAATAGGATTGAAAAATTATAAAGTTGGTCTTTTTTAACTATTTTCACTTATATGCTTAAACTATAATTATTTAAACTATTAAATAAATTGCTACTAGCAAATTTAAATTTATTCTAATTTAAAATTATTTAGAACAAAAAAAAATTACTTCTAGTAATATTTATAATTTAACTCTTAGAAAAAGAGCTACTAAATTTTTATCAGTTAACCCATTTAGTCTAAATAAAAACTCTTATCCATCTTGAAATTAGCTAATAATTTATTTAAGGTAGAAAAAAAGTATAACAATAAGTAAATAATATCCAAAAAAATTTAGAGTAGAAGTAAATGAATAATTTTGAGTATTTTTTATTAGAAGTTTATAAATTCAAAATAATTCTATTAATTTCCAAGAAGTAACTAGAGAATAAATACAACCATGTTTTATATTAATTTCTCTTAATTTAGTTTTTCAAAATGAGCAAACAAATTTTCTTGGTTAAATAAACTTAATTTTGAAAAAGATTTAAATACATTTAAATTCTTAAAAGAACTATAATTTTATAAAAATGCAGGAAAGCATTTGCAATATATAGGACTGCAAAAATTTAGTAGTTCATATTGATGTTCTAAAATGTTAGCATTGTCTCTGTCAGGAACACTGAAGATAAATTTGGTAGAATCATGTAATTCTTAGTTATTTTGAAGTATTTGATAAAAAAATGCTTCTTTGTCCCTTAGATCATATTACTTAGCTCGATGAAGGCTAATATGATCAGTTGACTTAAGAATTTCTATTGAAAAATGCGTCTTAAGCTGTAGTTATAAATTAAGAGCTCTATAAAGAAAAATTTTCTGTTTACTAAGTTTTATCCAACTTTAACCCTTCTGATAAAGCCTTAGATTTTTTAAAAAGCACTTTTATAAAAGCTTTAAATGAATAATAGATTGAAATTAAAAAAGGAAAATAAAAAATAGAAGAATAAAAAGACTAAATTTAAGACATAATTACTTCAAACGACTTCAAAAGTAACTAAATTTAGAAAGAAATGAATGATAAATAAAATAAAATTCGATAAATGTAAGAAGAAATCGACTAACTATAGAAAGTGTGTTCTAAAATTCAGAATAAAAAACTCAAACTAAAAGTATGTAGAGAAGAATTATAAAACAGCAAGCAAGAAATTTTGAGCTTAAAAGAGCAATTTTAGCTATAAGCAAATAATTATAATGAGATGATTTAAAAATATGAGAAGAACGTATTAAGTATTCAGTAATAAAACGACGATTAAAATTTAAAAATTTTAGAATAGCAGCAAAAAATTTTTTAATTATAGGAATAAACTGAAAAATTAATAGCTGAAAAGTAAAGCAGTTTTATTACGAAGAAAAATAAGTAAAATATGCTATTAAATATAATAAGCAATATAAACATGGAATAGATAAACAAAGAAGAAGTAGAAAGTTATGCTTAAAAAGTTTAATAGTTAGAAGAACAATTAATACAAATGAGCGAGAGTGAAAGTTCTTTAAATAAATAATTAAATGAATCAAAAAAAGAAATTTTAATCTTAGATTATAAAAATAAATAAGATTAAGCACTTATTGAAAACTTGCGTGAAAAACTCAATTAAAACTTATTAGAAATAAATAATCTAAAATTGAACTTGAATTTTTCATAAATAAAAGAAGCTGATTAATAAGAAAAAATAAAAGAATTAGGTTAAGAAAAAGCAAAGCTAAATAATATATAATAAAACTATGAAATGGAAATAAAAAATCTAAGTAGAGATAAAGAATAACTAGAAAAATAATAGGAATAAAATTTAAATACTATTGAATCACTGTAATAGGAAAACAAAGAATAATAGAATAAAGAAAATTCTCTTTAATAGTAAATAAAAGATCTAATACTCCAGATGCAAGAAATATAGAAGAATGCAGAACTTTCAAAAAATTTATCTGAAAATAACTATCAAAACTAGTTATAAAATGAAAACTAAAGAATAGAAAAACAAAAATAGTAATTGAATAGAGATTTATAAGAAAAAACATAGGAACTTTAAAATTTAAATAAAAACTTAAAAGATTTAATTAAATGATAATAGTAAATGCAAATCCAATATAATAATTAAGTGCAGATGTGTGAAAAACTAAATTTATAAATATTAGAATTATAACTGAGTTTATAAAAAAAGAACTAAGAGATTCAAGATAAAGATATTATAAATAACTAAATGAAATAAAAACTAGCAGAATTTAAAAATTATTATGAGTTTGAGAAAAATGCTTTTTAATCATAAATAAAAAGCTTATAGATGTAGTTGTAAGCCATATAAAACCCTAAAAATTAAGTTAGTTAGTAAAAAGTAACACCAAAAATTTGTGTAAAATGCAAAAAATATAGTGCATAAATAGCACCAGGTTATGTAGGAGTACCTCTTTGCTCGTAAGATTTAATATCGAACTGCAACTTATGTCTGGACTTGCGCCATGATGGACCATGTAATCCTTAGCAGGAACAAATAGCTAAAAGATTTTACATTTGACTCAAAAAATTATTTAAATTTAAAGTATTATTAATTAAATTTAAAATATCCTAATGCTAGAAAAAATTTCACTACTAAAAGAAATTTAAACTAGAACATATATTTATAATTAAAAAAATTTGTTTGTTTCAAAATTTTAATTTAAATTATTAAATATTTATATTAATTTTTTATAAAACCAGCACAAATTATCACTTTTATAGAATTAAAAAAATTTAATGAAAATTAGGTTAAATAAAGTTTAAAAATTAAATTAAAATTTTTTCAAAATGATCAAAATAAAAAATGATTGATAATATAAATAAATCTTTATGCAATAAAAAGAAAATTATGAATTAGAAAGACGTAAAAAATAATTTCTATTATTAATAAAATTATTATAATATGAGCAAATTATTCTTATGAATTATATTTAAGAATAATTTAGAGATAAAACCTAAAGAATAAAAATTTTAAAATTATTTAAATATTTTTTGCAAATTTAAAGTAATATAATTTTAAATAAAAGAAAATTCTCTTAAATAAATTAATAAATAGACGAAAAAAATATAAAATATAAAAAGGTTTAAATTATTGGGAAATTCTATATAAATAAATATGAAGATTATTATGCTTGTATAACAGAAAAATTTAAAATTTGAATCAAAATAAATATAATAAAAAATAATTTATTCAACAAAAAGCCTCCACGCGGGCTCGAACCACGGACCTTTCGCTTACTAAGCGAATGCTCTGCCAACTGAGCCATAGAGGCTTATTAATAAGTATATTATCTCATTATTAAAAATATGAAAAATTCTCTATCTTTTTAAAAAATTTATTATTTAATACTTTTTAAAGAATATTTCTTATAAAGTAAAAATTTAGCAATAGATTTACATATAAATGAAATATTTTTATTATTATTTTAACTAAATGTAAAATTAAAGTTTGCATATCCTGGGTTTTTCAACCAGGCTTCTGCTGACAAGTTTTTTTCCGTCGTTGTTCTCCACGATCTTCTTTTAAAGTGGACGGCTACCACGAAGGATTCTCTTAGTTTCTTGTTCATAGTTTCTATTTATATATTCCTTACTCAGTAATCCAAAGTTTGTTTAAGTTTCTTCAGGTCCTTTATTCTTCATTGTGCTTGAGTTATCTTCATTTCTTACAATGTCTTAGAAAATGATACCAAGATTAGCAGTACCAATAATTTTTATATCATTTTTCTAATTTCTATTTTTAAAAAACTTTTTTCTCCAGCATCTCAATTCTTTTTTTTATGTTTGCATCATTTTTTACTTAATTTTACTTTTCTTAATGTTGTATTTTGTGCTAATATTCTTCTATGATCATCTTTGTGATTAATTGAAGTTAGTTTACGACATTTCATAAAGCTAATTTTCTGTTACTACTGAGTTTTTAATCAGTTAACTTTTGAGAATTAGCAATTCGTTATTTTAATCTTCTATGTAATTCATTAGCTCCCGGATTTTTTCTCTTTGATTAAAAAATATCTCTTCATATTTTGCAATTTTTTCTTTCATTTTTTCGATTTCGCTTTGGAGTAAATTGTTATTTTTGGTTTCAGGGTTTTATTGTTCATTCGGATCAACCGTTACTTTTCCCTCTGAAGACGAGCTAGATTCTCTATCCTGTCTTTGCTTTTTTAGCTCCTCGTTCTTCACTTGTTTTCTTGTTTTTCTTTGTTATTTCTTAGAAAGACGAATGTTCTTCTCCATTTTTTTTTTATTTTTTATAAATAAAAATATTTAAGATTTTTAATTTTTAATTATTAGATTTATTTTGAGATATATTTATTTCATTATTTTAAATAAGTAGGAGCAATCCTCCAACTGAGATTAACTTAATAAAAATACCAGAAAATACTTAAGGAGCGACAAAATAATTAGGAATTTTGGTAGGAGTCATGACAAAGAACTGGAGGCATTGAGTAACGATTGCTTAAGATACCAGACGATTAGGTATCTTGGGGCATCACTCCGATCATGCCCTATTAGAAGACAGAATTTCCAAAGGAGTGAAGCACTGGAGGAAACTTCCAAGGAGACATTTTATTAACGTTAAATAAAATTAATAAAAAGAGCTACGCACCAACGAGAGTGCTATAACCTCTATAATCGAGTTTATCTATTATATATTTATAATTTATATTAATCTCCAACACATTAGAACTCAGTGAAATATAACAATATTATTCATAAAGATTATATGTAATTTTTTCAATTAATATTTATTTTTTTCTTACAATGCTGGAAATGACAAATTGGAGTTTGAAGCTCTGAATCTTGTAGATTTTATAGATTTTTTTGTTATCTGCCAGAAATTTTTTTGTAGAATGGGAGGATTAGGGTTAAAAAACTAAAAGTCATAAAGTTATTTAACTCTATTATAACTAAATCTTCTTCATCTTTATATATTTCTCGTTTTTCGCATTATAAAATCTTCTATCATGCTTTGATTAATGCTTTTCAATGCAACGGTATTTTTTTCGAAGTATTTCTACAAAACTTTTCTCAAAGCCTTTTTTTCTCTACTTAAATATCTTTTGTCAAATTAATTAATTTCAACTAAAAAAGTTTTTGGACCGGAAACTCCTTTCCGATTTCACGATCCGACGCTCTCTTTTTATGGAATAACGGGGATATCCTGTAGTGCTACATACACAGCTGCTAGGGAGCTCCATCGCTATGAGCAGCCAGGCTTCTAGCCTCTACCAAGAGTGGATAATCTCAAAAATAGCGTTCCCTTCAGAAAATGACTCTGGCCAGGGACTTTCTCAGCGACAGGAAAGGAACTTGTTCCTAACCATAAAACCAGAAAGTGTTGTCACGAAGGTCATTTTCAACCCCCACCATCTTTTCAATTATATCTTTTTTCAAATAAGTATCTATTTATTCTTGCAATATTCGAGCAGAAAATTTTGGCTGAAGTTAAAAAAAGAAAACTAAAAACTGGCTCTATATAATTTTTTAAATATCCAAAGCTTTCACTCAAATTGATTGCAATGAACAAGCAGGAGATAAAATTTTTTGTTTATTTTAATCATATTAAAACAATACTTACTGTCTTCGATTTTAAAATATCTGAATGAAACTATTCTAATTTATAAATCATTTTAACCTTCTTTAAAAGTAAGAAATATTAATAACTAAAAATAAAAATAAAGATGCTCACCTTTGATACTCATGAAAATAAGCAAAATTTAGCAAATATTTAGAATTTAAATACTTAAAAAATAATAAAAAATCAAGAAATTAAATTCATTTCTTAAATTCATTAGTTGAAGAGACACTTTAATTTACCATTAAAACTATTCTTGCTTAATAAAATTAAATATAATCTTAAATCAAGATAAAAAGGATTATACAATGCAGCTAGAAAAATATTTATAAAAGAAGTTACCTAGTAATTAAAGAATTGAAATTAAAGTTCCACAAAACTCACTTAATTTCAAATTAATAAAAAAAGAGATTTGATTAATTTATTAATATAAGATTACTATATAAACTAATAATTTAATTAAATTGATTAAAAAAATTATTAAAATATTTCTCTTAAATAATAATTAAAAAAATGTCCGACTTCAGAAAAGATTTCCTGCTCCGAAAAAGTAAAGATCCGGAGTACAGCAAAGCTATGAGGAGCAGAAATAGTTACTAAAAACAACCTAAAGAAAATATCTAAGTTGGAGGATAAACCGAGAAAAAAGCTGAAATGTGCTATACCAGTTGTTACCGAGATTTACCCTTTTTGCCAGATGAGCATGGAGCAGCTCATCAAAGTGGTACTTAACCTCATGGAAGAGGTTCGAAAGCTAAGTAAGGAGAACGAGAGGCTAACTGAAAAGATCTAACATGGGCACTTTAGACCTCAATGTGGCGAATTAAGAGAAAGAACTAAATGCCTTTGGAAATAAAAAAGAGAATAATTTAGCCAGACAAACTCCCAAGTTAAGAAAATTCAAGAGTATAATTATCAGATTGAAAAAACTATATTGAGCTAGAAGAACTCATAAAGTCAAAAGTTAACCTGATTAAATAATAATTAATGACAAAATGTAAATAGAAAAAATCCCTTTTGAAATGAAGAAAAAATAAAAAAAATAAAAATCATAGATAATAAAGAAAATGTACTACTAGGGCAAGAGTCAATGATATTTATGGAAGAAAATGCTACCAGTTGAAAAAGTCAAAAAACAGTCTTGGAAAAAATAAATTTAATAGTAGATAAAAAATTAAAGAATAAGATATGATGTAGGAAAAATGGAACAGCTTACAGACTGAAAAAGAATCTAGAATATTTAGATAAAATAAGAGTAAACAATGATAAGAGAAGGAGGATTCGATGTGGAAGATACTCGAGTTCTAGAGCTCGTTAAAAGCAAGGCCTTTCAAATTTTTAAACTTTTACTTAAGCAGTAGTCTGGCAAGACACTGCAAATATTTTTATTCAATCAATCAATTATATTTCTCTTAAATTTATTTATAATTTAAAACACTTTTCAAAGGGATAATAAGAATAAAAATGGTTTTTTATTTTTTTTCTTTAATTAAATTTACTTAATGGATTTCTCTTCCGAGGTCGTGGAAACTCCTTTCCAGCTCAACTATGCAAGACACTCTCTTAAAGCACATAATGTGGATAATCAGTTACATAATTCAATAAAATTCAGTCAGGAATTTCTATGACCATGGTCGATAGACTTCAAGTCTCTCTCAAAAGTGGATAAATAAATAAATAAATAAAAATGATTATAGAACGCGTAGCACATCGATGGAGCGCAGCTCTTTCAATATTAATATTTAATATTTAAAAATGTTCTCATGATTCTTGTTAAATTCTATAGGTCCGATGAGTTATGTCAGCTTCTCCAAATGGGGAATCTTCTTATTAAAAATTATTCTAAAATCTTGAGTCAAATGCTTCAGTCTTCTTGAATAAGGTCCAAATAAGAGATAGTTATTAAGTTGGTAATTAGAAGGCCCGTCAGTCAAACTTTCATAATGCTAGAGAGAACCCTCAGGGTAAGTTAGGTATGTCTCAACAGAGCTTATCCACCCTTCCCCGTGGTGGCATCTAGTGCGAGATTACTCGCAATGCTGTATACACTGCACCAGATTACCTACTAGTTTGACTGTCGCAACCGACATTCATTTTATATATATTAAAAATAAAATTTATTTCTTTGCAGGGATTGACTCTTGCAAGGGACCTTCTAAGCGACAGGGAAGGAGCTTGTTCTTATTCATAAAGCAAGAAGGTTTCACTTTCTTTTAGCCATTTAGTTTTCATATAATTAAAATAAATATTAAGCAGCATAATTATTATTAATATCTAAAACATAAATAAATATTTTAAATTTTTGCTTAGTTTTCTCTTTTTTCTATATAATATTTTATTATAAGCTTATACTCTTATATTGATATTACTAATATACCTTAATATTTTTAACTTTTTTGAGCTTTTAATTGGTTTTAATAGTTGTTGGCGAAATTGCGATTTATTGTAAAGCAAAAATTTTTAATTTAATTGAAAGTGATTTTAGTTATTAGTTCAAATGTAGCAAAAGAAATGGAATGACTTGCTTAAAATTTTAGTATTAAGAAAACTTTTAAGGAACTAGCTAGATTTGTAGGGATATAAGAGCTTTGGAAAAATAGGTATTGGAGTTATTAAATATGAAATTGGAATTAATTTAATACCTGTCTAATTTTTTAAACGTATTTCAACCATCTGCTGGTCTTCAAATATCAGAAAAACTTATTAGTTAAATCAGTAAAAGTTTAAAGTGTAAGTAGTTCTCATCGAGGAAACTTAGAAAAGCTATTCTTAAATAGAATAATTAGATGAAGAAGTTTTACTTATTTCAGGTGGGTTTAAAAATCGAAGATTTACTGTTTTGATATAAGATTAAGAACAAAACTATTTCATGGAAAGTCCAAGAAGTTCACACAAAACTACTTTTAACTAAAAGAACTAAATCTACATTATTTCAGGATGTGAATAGAGCAAAAAAGATCAATGAAGACATGTAGAAAAATGTGAGATTTTGAACTTTGCAAAAAAAAGTTTTAGCACTATTGAATCTATCTAAACTCCTGCCAATCACTTTGGATGTGACTAAAATGACTAAAAGATATATGTCTTTGGTGGCTATAATTAGCAAAATGACAATTTAAAATCAATTTAATAATATATTAGTCCTAGAAATGAATGAATTTTATGCCAATAAGAGCTCAACTAAAATGGATTAGCTTCTGCTATTTTTATTCCTGCAATAAAATCTTTCCTGATTTATGCAAATAATAGTAAAGTTGATACATAAGTTTATGATTTAAAATCTATTAAGAAAAAAGGAGATAAGTATCCGTCTAAAGCGAAATATTGCAATTTTACCCAACCTGTATTGAACAAATAACTGATTTTCCAGTACAACAGTGAAAATAAATTATACGGTTATAACTTGATTAGTTCTAAGTGGAATATAATTTAGTGAGATTAAGGATACTTTTAACATAAAATAAGTTAAATAAGATTTTATTTGCACAATCATTTAAATGGTTGCTTCATTTTACCACTAGTTATCTCTATCTATTTATTCATATTTGGTTAAAAATTTAAACTTAAATTTAAGTTAAAAAATAAAAAAATTTAGTATTTTTTATCTTGAATCTAGTATTCTACTTTAAGCATTTAGTATCTTTAAAAATTAAACTATATAGCAATTTCATAATTTCACATTAATAAACATATTGATAAACTTTAAATTAATGAGGTATTTTTATTTTAATTTCCGCTTTACTTTTGATAGTTATATACTTTAAAATAAAACTAGGAAGAATATTTAAAAATACTAATATTGAATTATAAGATTATAGATAAAATTTTTTTATAGCGATTAAATAATTTAAATCTTATAATCCTTTTTTAATGAGAAACGATTAAAAAAAAATTAATCGAAGAAAATCTAAGTTATACGTAATAGACTAGAAATAGGGAGTTTGGTCAACAAAAGTTTAATTAATTTAAATAAGACTAATAAAAGCTTTAGTGGAATATTACAATTTTTGAGTAATAATTTTAATTACTGATAATAGTAATCTAAATGGTACAATAGAATAATATAATATATTTTTTAATTTTGTTAGTTTTTATTCTTCTATTAATAAAAATTAAAAAAATCGTGTATGAATATTCTAATAGATAAAGAGTAAAATTAGCGTATGAATCAACAAAAAAATTTAGAAATTTTTAAGAAAGAAACGTTTAAGGAAAAAAGATGAGAAATAGTTTAAATATAAATTAAATAAAATTAATAAAGTCATTTTAATATTTATATAAATTGAATTAAATTAAATTTAAAAAAATGCTCAAAGTTTTGGTTTTAAATTAAATTAAAGAAAACTAGTTTTCTCATAAAAAGGACTTTTTAATTTGTTTCCCTTAAGTTTTCCATAAATTATTAATAAATAAATAAATTGGATTATAGAGCGCGTAGCACTCTCGTTGGTGAGCAGCTCTTTAAATTAATTTTATTTAATGTCGAAACATTTTTTTATGGGTCTCTCTATCTTGTTTCTCTTCCTACGGTACGTCCCTGTAATTTTTCCTTCCAAAACATAGGATACAATATGCGATCACGAGTACATTTCCCGACCTATGATGAAGAAAATTTCCTCCTGGCATTCAGAGTTCTCCAGCTTGTCGCATCATCTTATCTTTTTATTGGTTTCTCTTCCTCCGATTTATCCTCCATCCGCACTCATTTTTTAGTTACCTTGCTGGGCCTCCAAGCAGCATTCGAAGGAGAGGGCTTTCCACCCTATTTAAAATTTTATAAATAAATAATAAATAAATAAATTTGATTATAGAGCGCGTAGCCCCTCGTTGGTACTTAGCTCTTTAATAAATGTTTCAATACATGTCAATTTCTTCAAGTAAGCCTTCAAGTAATAGAAATTCTTCTGTTATTAGTTTGTAAATAGGATATTAACTAATATTAATTATTTAGTTTGATATATATTTTGCTTATTTAAACTATCTTATTTCATATAATACTATTGAATTTTAGTAATTATAAGTGTTAGATAATTAAGATTAAAAGTTTATTTAAGTAGTACTATATTATTAAATATACTAGTATCTATATATTACTGCAAAGGTAATTAGTAACTCTTATAAATATTCCTAATCATTTCTTATATTTAATCGCTTTAAAGGGATAATTTTAATAATTGTGGATGAAATCTACCAACGATCAAGATTTAGTTATTGATGTTTAGAACTTGTAAAAGGTTTCTATAATTGATAGTGGAAGCTTTGGTACTGTATATAAAGGGAAATGGTAAGGAAGTACTGATGTGGCTATAAAGGAGCTATTAATTTAGAATGCTGAGAATGATATAACTAATGAATTTCTATAAGAGCTTATTATATTAAAAAAGCTTAGACATCCAAATGTAGTTTTATTATATGGATATTGTCCTTCTCCTATGTGTTTGGTTATGGAGTTAATGCAAAAATGTTTGTATGAACTTTTACATAGTAGTGAAGAGATTGAATGGAGACTAAGGTATAAGATATGTTTATAGATAGTATAGGGATTATAGTATATTCATGAAAAGAATATACTTCATAGAGACTTAAAAAGTAATAATATACTATTAGGTTCTAATTATAACGCCAAAATTACTTATTTTGGTTTATCAAAAATAAAAACTGAATCTAAATCTTTAAGTACAGTTTAATAAGTGGGAACTACTCGTTGAATGGCTCCGGAATTAATGACGCTTAGACCTAAATATAGTATTTAATCAGATATATACGCTTTGGGTATGGTATTTTGGGAAATAGCAACAAGAGAAATTCCATTCAAAACTTTAAATGATTAGGTAGTTATATACTAAGTTAGTAAGGGAGGAAGAGAGTAAATATCTTAAGAGTGTCCAGAATAGTTTGCTTAAGTAATAAGAGGATGCTGGTAATAGGCACCTTAAAATAGATTGAATATAGAGGCTATAAAGTAAATTTTAAATTAATTACTTGAATTTCCATAAATTTAAGTAAATGAAATCGTCAAACCCTAAAGTATGTAGCTTGCTAATATTAAGAGTTAAGATATAGGAAAATTTTTAAATCTGTTTAAGGAATAAAAGATAATTATATAGGAGATAAAATAAAGCATATTAAATAGCAAACATTTGTTAGAATAAACTGACATCTTGAAATAGTTAGAGAGTATGAGAGACAAGCAAATAGAATTAAAATTATTAGAAGTGATTCAAGTGTCGAAATGGAGTAATGAAATTGCCTAAGCTTCGGGAAATGCGATAACAATGTTGAATTATTTAGGGTACAAGTTTATAAATTAAGATATGAGAAGAGTAAGAATAAAAGGAGCTGATTTGAGTGATTCTTATTTCGAGAATTGTGATTTCAGTAATTCAATTTTAAATGAAGTCATTTTAATTAACTCAAAAATCCTAAAATGTAATTTTAGCAAGGCGAATATATCAAATATTCAACTAGAGCATAGCAATTTAATGACTGGACATACTTCTTACGTTAACTAGGTAGTTATCTCCCCTGATTAGAAATGAATCATATCAGCATCGGGAGATAACACTATAAATAGCTGGGATTTTCAGACTGGTACCCTCCTGAGAACTTTAACTGGACATACTTTTTCAGTTAACTCGGTAGTTATATCCCCAGATTCTAACTATATCGTATCAGCATCTGATGACAAAACCATAAAAATCTGAGCGTTCCAGAATGGTACCCTCCTAAGAACTTTAACTGGACATACTTCTATCATTTACTCGGTAGTTATCTCCCCTGACTAGAAATGAATCATATCAGCATCGGGAGATAAAACGATAAAGATCTGGGATTTACACACTGGTGCCCTCTTAAGTACTTTGATTGGACATACTGATTAGGTTAGATCTGTAGTTATCTCCCCTGACTAGAAATGAATCATATCAGCATCTCACGATACAACGATAAAGATTTGGGATTTCAAGACTGGTAACCTCTTAAGAATTTTGACTGGACATCATGATTACGTTAACTCGGTAGTTATCTCTCCAGATTCTAACTATGTCATATCAGCATCTTAGGATGCAAAGATAAAGATCGGGGATTTGTAGACTGGTAATCTCCTAAGAACTTTGACTAGACATACTGAACCAGTTTACTCAGTAGTTATCTCCCCTGACTAGAAATGAATCATATCAGCATCGGGAGATAAAACGATAAAGATCTGAGAATTTCAGACTGGTATACTCCTAAGAACTTCAATTGGACATTCTGATTGAGTTAGATCGGTAAATATCTCCCCTGACTAGAAATGAATTATATCAGCATCTGACGATAAAACGATAAGAAAATGGAATATTAGGAGAATACTAGATTTAGCATAGCAAGGATAATAGGAGAAGGTAAGCTAAAAATTTAATATTAATGAGTAAAGGCATTTGAGTGAGGGAAGTAGTATGATATAAAGGAAAATATTTTTAATGAGATAAGAGCAGGTGAAGAGGACAGGAAGATGTTGGAAAGTAATTGTGTAATTTTTTGAGAGTTCTGAGGACTAAAAAAATTTAAAATTCAATTCAATTTAAAAAAGCTAAGCATCAAAACTAAAAGGTGTTAATAAACAATTATTAATATTTGAATAATTATAAAGCCATTAAGAAAATAGTAATTAATGTGCTATATAAGCAGTTAAAGATATGCAAGAAGCTTAAGGCAAGTGGCTTAAAAGCATTGAAAAATATATATAAATTTGTTATTTAAAATTTTATGTTTATGGTTGCAAATGAAACTAGAACATTTGTTTTAATAAACTATTAAATCATATTTTAAAAATAGTTTAACTTATTAATTAATTTGAATATGAGATTTTCAAAGATTAGTATTTTTAAAGTCTTAAGTTTAAAGCTATTTTCTATTTTAATTTTATTAATAAACTATAATAATTTTTAATTTAATTATTAATAAATAAATTTGATTATAGAGCGTGTAGCACTCTCATTGGTGCGCAGCTTTAAAAAAAAAATGTTTCATACTGACAAGAATGTTTGTTACTGATAAAATTATCAGATACTGGTAGACCTTGTTCAATACTGGTATAATTATTCAATACTGATAAAAATGTTCAATACTGATATAATTTAAGAATACTCGTAATGTTTAATACTTGTTGAAGGTCCAAGGACATGGCAGGATTGTGTCTCATTGCATCACCAAAGCAGAGGACGACATGTGTCAATTATGGATACTTAAATTACCCACCTCTGATGAAGCTCGCAATATTATTTCTTTTTCGTTCCAGAATTAAAGTTAAACTAAGCTAGTGCCGAAGGTCTAAGAATCTTATGTCTCGAGGCCAAACCAAAGCAGAGGAAGACATAAAGTCGATTATGGGTACTTAACTTCCCCATCTTCTGATGAAGATGACCTCGTTGCTCACTTCGAACAACTATTTAATAATATCCTTTAATAAAAAATATATAATAACAAAATTTATATTTTGATATATAAAAAGTTTTATTTTTAGCTTTTAAATATATTTTTATTTAGAATATTAATTAGATAAATCATTGTAAAAAAACTAAAAAAGTAGAAATATGTTTATGTCTTCAGGATAAGGTCTTGAAAATCATCAAATATTGTATATGCACTCTTCTTAATTAAAGGATTACTTTAAATCATTTTTAGTTGATATTCTTGATTTTAAATATTTTTCACTAAATATAAATCATATATTTGAATAAAATCTTCTAAGGTTAGCTAAATCTCCAATTATAGAACTTCTTCCTATAAATTAGACTTTCTTTTTGTTGGTCATATTTTGAATAAATCATTCAGAATGGACTATTTATTTTTGCTAAATTTCTACATTCTCCCAATATTTTTTATAATGGTGTTGCTTAAAATATGTATTGCAACAATTTTTTTCTTCTTATATCTCATTTAAAATCGTATTGCTTTTTTTCAATAAGTAAATATCCTAATTATCCATAGGTCCTTAAAATAATTTCTATACATGTATCTTTTCCTACAGTGCTTAAAGAATAACTAAAATTTAAATAATATAATAATTAATTATAGTGATCCCACCTATCAATAAGGTTCGTCACTTTTTAAAGTTTAATAGTTTTGTTAAAATTTCCATTTCCAGTCTTCTTCTTGAAGCACATATCTATCTGTGCTATGTTCTCCCTTTTTTATTTTCATAATCTTGCTTCAATCAATCTTCATTCCAAGCATTTGTTCATTTCTTCTTTGTCCTGCTATAATCACGTCTTCTAGAATTTCATGCCCTGCGTACATCTTTCTTCTATAAATTCTTCCTTCCGCAGTGTAATATAGTTTACTTATGGTTCTTCATAGCTTTAAATTTTCTGCTTTCTGTTTTTATTGGAATTGAAGCAGTTTCTAACTTTGTGTCCTGGTCTCTTGCAGTATCAGCATCGCAGTATTTTCCTATAGGGAATATCTTTTATTGCAGGCTATTTCTCCACATCCATAGGATCATTCCCCTGTATATTTTGCAAAAATATGCTTTCAGTTAGTTCTGCGAATTAGTCGAATTTTTTCTCTAGATCTTCTATTTTGTTGTTTCCTGTCTATTTATTTTCATTTTTCATTTATTCTTATTAATTGTACATCAGGTGCTCTATTTATCTTTCTAGTTCTTGAACTGTTCTTAGGAGGTTGAAATTTTCTTATTACAGTAATTGGAGTGCTTAAAATATATTTTATTGCTCGTAAGATGAATCCTTTTGAGAAGAGGTTTTTTACAAGAAGTTTTCCATTTTATCCTTAATATATTAGATATTATTAAATAGAAATCATTTGAGAAATTTGATTTAATATTAATCTATCCCATTCAATTTTACTCCCATTTGCTATTAAATCTTATTGTTTGCCTCATCTATAGTTGGAATTTAAAGATCTAGTTATTCAACTTTTTTCTCTTTCATCTATTCTAATTTTTAAGATTTTTATTTTAATTACTTTGCTAATTTTTTATGCACTTAATAAGAAAATAGCAGAAGGTCTTAAGAAGGGTTTTTTGCAGGGTCCATAGATAAAGGAGCAAAAACTAGAGATTTCTAATTCTTCATCCATCACATTTTCTTTAATAAAATAATAATCTTCTTAATCTTAATAACCTCCAATAGTTGAAAATTTAAGGAAATCTTAAATAAAATAAGAACTTAAATAAGCATAAACAGAATAAAACTAATAATAATACGTTGACTTTCTTCCTAAACTGAGACCAAGTTACTATAGGAAATAAATCCAAAAACTATGCAAAAACAAACAAATGAAGAATAATTATTAATTGAAAGTCTTTTGAAATCTGTACGTATTCTGTAAGAAGAAGTTAAAATATTAAGATAGGAAAACAAGAAATTATTAGAAAAAAGTTAAGATACTGAAGAAAGATTAGTCAAATAAGAAATCGAAGTATAGCAACTTGGACAAAAAAGAATAGAGTCTCTAATCTAAGAAATAAAAATGGAAGTAGAAATCGATATGCAATAGAAACAAATAATATTAGAAGGATTCTCAAGAGATGTTACCTGCTCTAACCAGATTTCATGGATTCAAGAGTTGCAAGATATACAAGGAAAAGATGAAGAGAAATAGCGAAGAAGTCTGAAGAGAATTAACAAGAATTTACGTGACGATGGAAGGAAGAATTTACAGAAGAAGAATTTTCCATTCAAATTTCAGGACTCCGAAAAAACTGGATGACCTGAATTTTTATTTTAAGCATCCATGAACGATCACTGGATGTCAATGGAAATGAGGTTGAAATACCTTAAAGCCACAAACACTTTAATTAAGCATATTATTATTATCTTTTATGCACTTATTATAAAAACATTCTTAAGATTAGAGATATTCTTATTATAGAGGCATTTATTCAGTTTGATAGCCTTATTAATTTTTATTTCTTAAGATATTAATAAAAAAGATCTATTGCTTTTTGGAACTTATTTAAAACTATACTAAAATAAGATTATTTATGCTTTACTATAGTTTAAATTTAAAATATACATAAGTTATGACTCACTCAATAAATCAACCTATAATTGTAAAAAATGTATCTTAGAGATATTTTAATGTATTTACTAAATAATTAATTTAAGAAAAATCAAAGAGATAAATAATGGTAGCAACTATTTAAATTATTAATAAACTTATGATAAAATTATGCCTTTTTAATTACCATATTTCTGACTAGTTTGAACGTATATAAAGTAACATTTACTAATATAAATGTGATTAGAAGAAAAAGTAATAGAACACATTTTTTATTTTATCTTATTCAATTCATAATTTTTGAGATTATAACTCTTTTAAACTTATATTTAAATAATAAAATATGGTACAAATGTGGAGTATTGTAAGGAGCCAAACTCCAAGTTGGTATTTTAGCTAGTTGTGCCTTTTGAATTGTTTCGCAAGGTGGTGTGTCTATTTAATGATTTTAATAAAATGAGACTTTGATAATAACGATTGGTGTCTAACCTTTGCAATGTATATGCTGGATTGCATAGTCGATAGTGGCTTGCATTACCTATGGGTTAGGTGAAACAGATCAATCCTCATATATAACTTCTCGTGTGGACCTTTTACATTGTACTTATTGACTTCTGGGAGTCCAAAGCTTGAATTTCAAGCAATCCAAATTTTTAATCTTAATATTAATAAACCTGATAACTTAATCTAATTTAATCCATAATTTAATTCTAATTAACAAAGTATAAATGTAGTATTACCAATGCTTTACATCTAAAATAATTTTACAAAGAGTAAGATTAAAAACGATTGGAAATATTTGCAAGATTAGAAAAATGTATCAGTCATAAAAATGTTCTCTAAAAGCAGAACATAAGGTAAATAATTAGGTTATTATTATTAGCTCAAATATAATATAATTTAAGTTTTTCAATATAATAAAAAAGATTAGCAAAATAAAGCTAAGATTTTACGCTCAAGTTGAGCATAAATATTTTATTCATTTATGATGGTTAAACGAACAAAAAGCATATTTAATTCGTTTTATTAAAAATAGAATTATCCTTAATGATTTTTAGAGATGAAGGATATTTTTAATTAAATAAATATATCGTGTAATTAGATAAAGCCAAGGTATCAATTTTAATATTTGCTTCTAACTATATATGTATCTAACTAATTCCTTCTTAATATTTAGAAGGAACAAATTTATAATATGGTAAAGATATATAATTAGATTTGAAAAACCAAGTTTAAATTCGTAAATCCTCTATTTTAATACAAAGATATCTTCCTTTGAATTAATATTAATAAATAATTATCTTTCTTATAATTTTAGGATATGTTATAGTATGAAAAAACTAATGAATTAAATAATAATTTTACATTAAGATAGTTATAACTATTTTTAATAATTTGATAGTTTTGAATAGATTTAATTTATTAGTTTATTTAGAATATTATTAGCAATAGATGTTATAATTTTAATAAAGTGATTTTAAATTTGTATTGCTTATATAATTTAATTAGATAAAATTAAGCAACTTATCATTTTATTTAATATGTAGGATATTTATTAACTTATAAGTAATTATTTTAATGCCTTTTATTTTTTTTATTTAATTTAAATTTTTGGTAGTAACAATCAAAGACACCACTTGAAAGAAATTTTTCAAGTTAGAATTTTCTTGCTTGTTGTCTAGTCATAATACCCTTGAATCTTGTTCCTTTGTTTTTCTTCTTACATCTTATTTTTTTCTTGCTCCAACTAATTTTTCAGTTTCAAGATTCGATTTTTTCTGTAAAATTCCCAATTTTCTCTATATAAGATTAAATTTTTCTTTCTTCTTATTGATATTTGAACTTGTCTCTTCCAAGATTTCTCCTTGATTTTCTGGAAAGCTGAACATTGTCTTCATAAGTGTCATTATTTTTTGCAATAATAAAACAGTTTTCTCACCTTGGGTACTTGTTGCATTTCCAATCTAGAGTTATTTTCTATTTCCATACTATCGGAATTTAGATTCTACTGCAGTGGACTGCTGGCTTTGAATGTTCTCTGGTTTTGTAATATGTTTTCGACCTGTTGACTCTAATCTTGAATCCTTTGTACTTCGGAGTTCGTCTAACTGAGTTACTTTCGCTAGTAATTCCAAAGAGCGTCAAGTTCCCTCTTTTAGTTTGCCATCCTTAGGTCTATGATATCTTACAGTCCATGCTGGATTTGTTTAGCTAGCTTCTCGTTCTCCTTGCTTAGCTTTCTAATATCTTCCCGGAGGTTAAGTACCACTTTGATGAGCTACTCCATGCTCATCTGGCCAGAAGGATTAAATTGAGAAGCCTCCTAATGTAGAGCAGATTTCAGTTATTTCCTAGATTTTTCTTCCGACGTAGGTGTTTCCACATGTGTTTTTTTCTGGATTTATTTTCGTTCCTCTTAGTTTGTTTATTTCCCGGACAATTAAGGTTATTAAGAAAAAGGTTATGGTTATTAAGAAGTCGACTATCGAGAAATAGCTTCCAGTTTCCTCTCCTACTACAAGGATGTGGTATAGAAACCCTTTCTGAAGCTTTATTGCATTTTATAAATACATTTTTATTATAAGAATACTGTCTTATAAATGTTTAATGTTTTAATATTAGTAACTTAGAAATAATTCTTAGTAATATTCTAAAATTATCCATTTTGTTACACGTTTTAATTTGCTAATACAAATACTAAAAGATACTAATACTAATTAATTATATCTATTAGAAAGATTATATATTTATAATTAGTTTAGTTAATACTTTACATATATTGCTAAAATTTATATAAGCATCAGCTTTCATTAAATTATCTTATTATTTTCTTTATTTCTGAAAGATTTTTTAATACCCTTCAATATCAAAAATTTATAAGCTTTATTTTATTTCCTCCGTTATAATAGAAATTTTATTTTTATAGGCTGAAAATATAAAATAGTTAGCAATATGAGAAGGAGTTTTATTTATTGAGTTGAGTTTAATTGAGTTTAGTAAGACATTAGTTAAGCTTTTAAGCAAAATTTCATTATCATAGCTTTATTTAATTTATTATATCTTTCTAGTCCATTTATTTTTTATCACACTTGCAAATATTCCACTTGAAAAAATAGATAGATTGGATTTTATTTAATATATTAAATACCTATTTTCATTTAATCTTGGATTCACAACCATTAAAAAAATATAAGGCATAAATATATGAAAAAAGATAGAAAAAATGCATTATACAGTTTTTTAATTAGCATATTATAAAAAAAAAATTCTGGAATATAAAAACCAAAAACAAAAATAGATTTGGAGTCTCTATATCTTACAGAAGTCAACTTAATAGTGGATTGTTAAGGAAATTATTAAAAAACTGTAGTTAAAAACCAGAAAACAAATTTCTAAATGTTCCATTAAAATTGCTTACCAAATTCTTTTCAGTGGGGACATTAATGTAGAGTTTACTGAAAGAAAAACAAAATATAGGAAGAAAAATAGTATTACCACCAAAAATAGTATCGCCAAAAATACTTAATGAGTGTACTAAAGATATTTAAAAAATAAGGTATTATCTAAGATAGTGAGAACATTAAAGATATGCAATTAAATCTGAACTAAAATAATAATAATAATATCTTTATATGATAATTAAAAAGCGCATGAACTTAAGGTTTATTTTGATTAATACCAATCAGTAATTAGATTAAAATTGATGCAATGAAATTAATTAAAAGTAAAGCAATATTATTAACTCTGATATTTCACACGATCACCATTTATCTGATCTCTAGAATAAAAACACACGACTTTAAAATTAAACTGCTTACTTTATAAGTGTAATACAAGAACAAGTAATAAGAAATAAATCTAAGAAATAAAAGAACTTAAAAATACTATATAAAGACTAATAGATAAGAACTAGTTTTAATTAATTAAAATATTATAGTTTCAATATTTAGGAATATTGAGACATAGTTGCAATAAATATAGCTTAGACTATAAATATTACAAATATGTTGAAAGATAAAAGTTTGTAAATGTCAATCAAGCTTCTTCTTGTTCTTTCTCTATCATTTATTTTTATTTATTGTCTTGATGAAATTTGTCTTTTTTTCCTTCTTGAAACTCTTCTAAAAGCTCATCTTGTAGTTTAAACATTTCAATACGCTTTTTTAGAAATTTAGAATGAAAATTTTTTATTAATTCGTCTATTTTAGGAATTTGATTCTTTGAAAAATGTTTGTTTATATAGTTTTAGTCATAAAGAATTAGTTTCTTCTTGTCTTTTTCTTAAGAATCTTTATGAATTTCGAGTTCCTCAATAATATCTGCATAGTATTAGCAATAAAAAATATGATCAGTTTCATCAAAGTCTTAGCCACATAAGCAAATAATGCTATATCTAACGTTAATGTGGCGATTACTAGGTTCTTATTGAAAATTATAAGAAAAAGTCCTCAGTTTATCGATAGAAATAGTCTCTCTAATATAGTGTTTATTATATTTGGTATAAGTAATTTCAGGAAATACACTTTAATTATTTTCTATTTAGTCTATAATTCTTTTTGCTGTTGGCATAAGTGTATTCCTAGAGAGTCATTCCTTTAAGAATTTATTTTTTATTTTTTATTCTGTGAGCTTATAAAAATCCATCTTACTCTAAACATGTGACATGTCAAAATTATACAAATCGATACATTTCTTTATATGTTTCTAGTATGGTAAATTAAATTTAGTGCATTTTTCTAATAGGAAAGCAGTATCTGAGTTGGGATTTTCTTTGCTATATTACATTAATTTTTAATAAAAGTGCATTAAATTTTTAGTTGCTATATGTGTAAAAGGAAGCCAGTTTAGGTCAATAAAGCATGACTCATTGAATGTGGATTCTTAAGATCTAAACGCCTATCTTGAGATAAGTCTTTACGATTTTGTTATCTTGTTTTTTATTCCTTTAATTCCAGAAATAGTCGCTCACAGAGTAATTCCACTTCCATATTCAACTTTAGGTAAAATAAAAGTTCTACAAAGAGTTTTGAAACTGAGAGGGGATATTAATCCATATTTAGAAAGTATTGCAGTAGCTTTTTAAATAGCTACTCTGTATTTGGTAGCTACTGCTGTACAATGCAATTTGTAATTTTACTTTATTCCTAACTAATATCCTAAATAGGTAACTTCATCTTTTTAAGCAATTGGAATCCCATTGAGCTTTATATTAATAGAAGGTTAGCTTTCTTTTCATTGATTTTTCTTAAAGAATTCTATTACTTCACATTTGGCTACATTAATTGTAAGTTTTACTCAATCAAAAACTGTAGATGTAGCTTGTAATAATTTTAGGCATTTTTCTAGGAAGAAGACAATTGGATTAAGTCGTCAGCGAAGGCTCGTACTACGAAAGTTTTAGATAATATTTGAAATCCTAATTTCTTGTGATTATCTTCTAAATATCTTATAACAATATCATAGTATAAAACTGCACGTACAGATGCATGGCTACTTCCTTATAATACTCCATTGTTATATTTAATTGCTCTTGTAAGATATCCATCAATTATAAACTTAGCATCAACATTATCGTAAAAAGATTCTAGCGCCAATATTAGGTCCAAAGGTAGCATAAGTCTTCTAAGATGATCAAAAAAGTAATTTCCTAGATATGCTATCAAACATTTTTTCTACATCTATTAAAGTAGCAATTAATTATTTTTTATGGGACCATCTACGATGCAAGTCTATAATTACTAAATAGTTCAAATTTGCTAAGTAGTGGAGCGTTTACGAATAAATCCAAATTATTCTGGATGTAAAATGTTTCGTTCATAAATATAATTATAAAGTCGTTATGCTAGTGCTTTATCATAAATTTTATGTAGACAGTTCAATAAAGCTATAGGTCGTCAATTACATCAATTACTTTTGCTTCCCTTTTTGAAAATCAAAAATGTTTATTTTTTTTCATTGCATTAGGTATTTTAATGTTCTAAGCATGTTATTAATGAAACTTGTAATAATTTGATGCAAATCTTAACCTCCATATTTAATAAGTTCAGCTTTTAGGCCATCATTACCTGTAGCTTTATTATTTGCAAACTAAGATATAATTTTTTTAATTTCAAATCACGTAAAAAGAGGCATATTTTATAAATGACTTAATTTCTAATTTAAGATAAAAGATTTATTTCTAAATATTCCCTCTATTTTTCTATTTGAGAAGTCAAATTCTATCTTAATTATTTTCGAATGTTTATCAAAAACGTTAGTTTCCCAATTTTCAATAAATTGCTATTATTAGTTAAAGTTAAAATTCATCTAATTACGAATTTTAGGGTTTATTAGATTTTTAGCTTGTTTAAACATTATTTAAGCATTTCTGTTAAGATCTTTATGTTTTTGCTTAGCTTTTTATTTTTTTAATTTCCAAAATTTGTGAAGATAACGCTTATAATAATAATGTAAACTAAATGTTAAGAGTTTTGGAGTTCTTCGGGATTCCAACCGATTTCGCTCCGCCTTTTTTTAACGTGGATGTATACCACGGCCTTTTTTTGAATGTGGGTGGCTACCACAATGAATTTTCCATGTTACCACTAAATAATTTCTATTTATAAATTCCTGAGTCAGTTATTCAAAGTTTGTTTAACATCCTTCATGTTTTTATTTCTTCTCTTTTTTTCAATTTTTATCATTTTTAACAATTTTTTAATAAGTGATATTTTGACCTACAACATCAACAATTTTTTGTCTATTTTTTTTTATTCAACGAAGGCAAAACTAATTTTTCTATTTGTTCTATTCTTTTAATTAAACTTTTATCAACATTTTATTCTATATTTATTTCTTAATCTTTTGCTTAAGAAGGGAGGACTTCAATACTCATGTTTACCCCTTGTTTGAAATTATTTTAAGACTGAGTATAGAGCTATTGTTCTGTCACAATATTGTTTTATATAAGCTATTTCCTAAGAATTAATAGTTCGTTATTTTGATCCTCAATGTTATTCATAAGCTCTCTAATTCTTTCTCCTTGATTATATGTTTCTTCTTCATATTTAGAAATTAATTTTTTCATCTTTTCCATTTCAATTGAAAGCGAAGGGCTCTCATTAACTTGTCCAACCATTACTTTGCCTTCTGAAGAGGAGCTTGATAAGTGTTCCATTGATTTCTACTTCTTCTCTAGTTCTTTGTTAGCTCTTCTTCTTGCGTTCCTTGCCTAATTTTTAGATAGTCGAATATTCTATTCCATTTCCATTTTTTAAGCAATTAAGAAGATAACGCTTATAAGATTAAATTTTAAGCTAGTAAAGTTTGGTAACTTCTTAATTATGACGTCCATACAAAGTTAATGCGTTCTAATATGCAGTATTATCCTTTTTTGCTTGAACAAATAACGTAGCTAAGTAACTTGGCAATTGATAATATTTTTTCTTTTGATTTTAAGATCCAAGCGCAATCTCAGCATTATAACTAATAAGATCGCAGATGAATTAGTACTAATTTTCAACATCGTTTTTAATCAAGTTACTAGAATTGATAAAATTATCCCAAAAATAGATTTTAATAATAGTCTCTCGTTTCCAAATCCTATAGTTTAGAAATTTTAAAGAGTAATCGTTATTGTTAATCTTATTCACTTCTTTTTAAATTATAATTTAATGTAATACTTAATGGAAAATGATCAGTATGCAAACCCGAATCTTGGATAGTTTTATAGTCAACGAAATCATCAGAATTTAAATGTTAAGTTGCCAAGAAGTAGTCATTACAATAGCATTAATCATTCGCTCTATGAATAAATTTGTTGGACTCATTATCATTTAAAATTATTAATTCATTTGCTTCTATAAAGTCTAGTAATCTTTAAGTATTATTATTGATTTGTGATGAATTATTACCGTAGTTAGGAATTAAGGCATTAAAGTCGCCACAAAGGATAGTAGGGTTTTGGTCACTATTATTTATGATATTATTAAGGTATTCATTTGCAATGTCCTTATAAATATTTGACTTTTCGTTTGTAGGCAAATAGCATGATGCTATTATTAAATTTCCAACTCTCACGCTTATAAAATGTCCAGGAAGATTTGAGAAATCTAATTCATTTTAACAAGAATCAAGTTACTTTTTTACTAATAGACATACTCCACCTGCACGTTTATTTGCGTTTTAGTAATAGGTACGATATTGTTTTATAACAATTGGGTAATATGCTTATTACGTTCATGTTTCGTTTATTGAAAAAATGTCAAATTCATTATCAAGGATGAATTATTATAATGCCGTTTGTTTACTAGCTATTGAGTTTATATTTACATGTCCTATTTTTATTTTCTTAGATTCTTGCGCTCCACCAGGGAGCCCTCCCTAATATATGCAAATATATTTAGTCCCTTATGAATCTCTTTAAATATGTACCAGTTCTTTTTTATACTCAAGGTGCTGGTGGAAATATTAGATCAAAATGTAAATTACTTAAATCGAATAAGATTCTAGTAGTTTATTGTCTATTTTAATAACATTTTAGGTTATATCTACAGTGCCTTGAGTTAATTCTTTATTAATTGTTATATACCTTCCTTGAACATTGCTCATTTAATATTAGTTACTCCTTCACGAACCTTGTCTAATAAAGTTTTATAGTTGAGGAGATCGAAAATTTTATTATCGTATTATCTTTTCACTTTCTCTTTCATTTTTTCATTTAATATTGTGTTTAGCTGGAGGATATTAAATTCCATCTTCTTCATGTTTTCTTTTGAAAGGATTTTATTATTTGATAACAGTGCGATTCTAGTTTTCAATATAATTAATGTTTGTTTAGCTCATTTAATCTTTTTATCAAGGCTTGGTTTTTAGATCAAATAATCCTTTCATTAATTATTCATTAATTTCTTACTATTTTCTTAAGCTTTACTCAAACTTTTAATTGTTACAAATGAAGTTCATATTTAGCTAATGAAAGAATTACTGGAGTTTTATATAATTCTCATCAAGCAAACTTGTCTAGCAAAATTGATTTTATTATTCAATTTTTATTGTACTAGATGTTAATTTCTTATTTTCTTAATATAATTTCTTCTAGTTTTCTAAGTTATTCTAGATATTTAAAATAAATTCCTTATTAAGTTAATGATATGTTTATTGTAGTTTTTAGTGATTTATATCTATAAAGTTTGTTTAACAAAATTTTTAACTTTATTCCAATTTTTCAGTTTTAACTTCAACTTCTTAATGTTATCATTAAACTTAAATTTCTTAATCTAATTATAAATTAATTGTTTAGATAATTTTATTTTCTACATTACATTTTTTTTAAAGGTTTTAATCTGTCTAAATTTATTTATTTTAACTTAGTAATTCTGTTTAAGTAGAATTTTCTGCTGTTTATTAAAGTTTGAGATAATATTGTTTTTATATGTCTATATTACATTTTTCTATGGTTAGTAGTTATTATATATTACAACTTT
This sequence comes from Loxodes magnus, assembly GCA_946699065.1. Lineage (NCBI taxonomy): Eukaryota > Ciliophora > Karyorelictea > Loxodida > Loxodidae > Loxodes > Loxodes magnus. The sequence goes on from CAMPDV010001594.1 coordinate 45,625, forward strand.
TTAAGTGTTTAATTTCATTATGCTTTTAAGATAGCAATATTTGGAATTCCATATCTTTCTATTAGAATTCTTCTTGAAACTCCATGTTTTATTTCAAATTATATTAATTTTATATTTTTAGCTGATTATTTAAAGTTATTAGCTGTTTTTATAGTTATTAGTCTTTATTTATAAGTCATTAATTTTAAATTATCAACTATTGGTTTTGGGCTTTAGCTTCCAATAATTCAAGCCCAATAGTCTTCTTTTACTAAGAGATTTCGTAATATAATTACTAAATGTAATCAAATATAGATAATTATTTTTTATATAGCTAAAGTTCTTCTAAAACATCCTATAAACTAGATTAAGACATATACAAGAATTCATACAAGTTAGTTTATGTCGAAGAATTTTAAATGATTATTGAAGATTAATTGGATTTTTTAGGAACTAATGAATGACTTCTAAACTACTCTTAAAATTTATCTATTTAATAGATTTAATTAATTTCATCAGTTTATGCAGTTTAACTATTATATTGAGAAACACAATCTGTTTAAATTCCTATCTCTTTAGATTTATTTTGCTTTTTTCCAAAAATTAATTAATTATATTTCAACTATAGTTATTACTTATAGTATTTAGATTTTAGTATTTAATTTTAATTCTAAATTTTCTTTAACTTCTTGAAAGTTTTATTAACATACATTTTGTACTATTCTATTACTGCTTCATACTTACTTATAATCCTTTAATTAGTTTGATCCTGATTTTCTTAAGCTGATAGAAATTTTTAATTAAAAATAATTTGATTATTTGGTAGGTTTTGTATTTATTATTCAAGTTCTTTAATCTAATTTAAGAACTATTTTTTACTAGTTTCAAACTCTTATTCCTAGGATTACATTTGATCCTTTACTTCAATAAGTTAGGCTTAAAGTTATATGTTTTTGATTTCAAGATTATTTAGATTTTTTAGATTTTAATTTTCTTAATTCTCTTGGCTTAAAAGATTGTTGAATTTATAATTTGAGTACTATACATGATTATACTCTAAGTTTTAAGTAAATATGGATCATTTTATAATTCCGTTATTATTTTCATTTTGATTATTTAAAGTATTTTTTGTATCTTAAATATCTTTATTAATCCCCCTATTTTTTAAATTTCCTGAAGATATTTTTGATACCTTTTATTAAACTGTGGAGGCAAAATTTGCTTTCTTTTGATAAGTATATTTCTCAACTTTTAAAATGCGCTTCAACTGGTGACATCACTCCATGGAATATTTAAGTTATCTTAGTGGAATCCTAAGAAAAATATTTATTGTCTATTAACTACATTGTTTTAGTATTTATCTTATTAAATTGGCTATTCATTTTATTTACTTCAGTTGTAGCGTTTCCAAATTCTAGATTTATGAAGGTGTAAACATCTGCCTATGCTTTTTTATAAGATCACAGCTTCTTTATTGCTAGATAAAGAAGAGTCGCTAAGAGTTTAAATTAGCGATTTTTAATTAGTTTCCATATTTTTTTTATTTAATATAATTAATTGAATCATATTTAAATTTTTATTTAAAAAGATGTCAGAATTCAAACCAAGATTCTTCTCGGCTCCTAAAAAGTAGGAGTTAATGACATCATAGAAAGGCTAGGACCAGGAAAAGGGTAAAAAAGGTAACCCATCAGGATGAATCTCTCACCTCTGAAGAAAAACCTAGAAAACAGGCTAAAAATATTATACGCTTAGAAATCTCGAATCTCACCACATAATAGTAAATAAGCTATGATTAGCTGATTAAAGTAGTGCTAGACCTCAAGGAAGAGGTCAAAAAGTTAAAGAAAGACAATAAGAAGTTAATGGAAAACTTGAACTTGCAGAGGAAATAGAATCGAGATTCATAACCTAAGAAAGAGACCTTAACGCATTTTAAAATATATCACAAGACTAGAGCAATTAATCTCAAAACTAACAATAGAAGCAGAAAGAACTGATTAGCAAATTAGAAAAAATAGAAGAAAATCAGTACAAATTGCAGCTTTAAATGGAGATGAAAGAATAAAGTAATGGTCCAATGATAATTGAAGGTGAAAATAACTCAAGATTTAAACCTAAACTACAAGCAAAAAGATGTTATTATCGAAACTCTCAAAAGCATCTATGGAAAAGATGCTAGAAATTTCTCAATTTCAAGTAAGGATATTGAAACTATTAGAAGTAGTTGGAGAATAAAAGGAAGAAACAATAATAAATGAGGCTATCAAGAGAAAGAGAAAAATTATACTGTAACAAATTTGGGAAAATTCCCAAAAAAAAAAGACATCTAGCATCTATGTGAAAGAAGAATTAAAGGACAATATGCATTGCAAGGAGAAGAATTGTAGAGATTTTCAGACTTTTATATTAAGCCTCTAGAGCAATCTAGAGGCTGGCGGGAAAGAGGTTGAAATACCTCCAAGAACTCCAAACACTTAATTTTTTATTTGTATTTGTATTAAATTTTTATTTAATTAACAAAATTTTAAAACTATAGATGAATAATTTAATCTAGTTACTTCTATAAATTATTTTCTGCTTTGCTATAATATAAAAGTTTCAAGCGATATAAAATCTTAAAAAATTTAAGTTTAATAACTTTAATTATCATAAACTTTAAAATATTACACTCACAAACTTCAGTTTAACTACTTTTAATCTCAACGTTTTAGTATCAATTAGATTAGCTTTAAAATATGTTAATTTAAGTTTATTTTACAAAACTTTTAACTATTAAAATAGCATTAAAATAAATTTAATTTATAGCCTTAAAGATATTTATTAATTTCTATTCTTACTCAAATTTCAAGAGTTATTTTTTCATCTAAATTTTAATTTTCTATAAGAAAGATTTGGCGTTAGCATTTAATAAACTAATAAATTAAAAAATATTAATTAATGCATCTTTATTAAACAGATTACGCTAAGAAAAACTATAAATAAACAAATTAAATTTATTTCTGTTTAAAAATAATAATTTAGCTATAAATTATTTTTTAGTATTTTTATAGTTTAAAATTAAAAACTATTTACTTATAAATAGTTATAATTATATTTAAAAATTTAAATATTCTTATTGGTATAATTTACCTTTTTATCTTCTATTTAATTAATATTTCATTACATAAATAATTATACTTTAAATATTTAATTTGTATTTCTAGTTGCTTAAAAACTCATATAGCTAACATATTTTATTTATTTTATTTGCTTACAATTTTTATTTATGATAATCAAATAATTTTTATCTACTATTTTATGAAAGAAATCATGTAATGCTTGTACTTTGAATAAAGCAAATCATTTATATTTTTGTTAGTAGTTAGAGTAGTAATTTGATAATGACATTAATAAAATAGTAGACATAAAGAATTAGAATATAGTAATTAATCATTAATCATTAAAATAAATGTTCGCCTTCCGGTTTAATTGAAATTTCAAATGTATAATATTCTCCTTTCCTGCATGTTCGTTCCTTGCATTATTCCTTTTCCTTTACTTCTCTCTTTTGAATAATTTGAGTTGAAAATTCTTTTTTCCAGATTTTCCGATTTCCAGATGGGAAGAATTTCGTCGCTCGTTACTTCAGTTGCTATTAGTTAACATTTCTCCATATATTCATTCTTATCTGTTTCTATTGGGGACATTTCCTCCATAAATGTCAAGTGGTGTTGTAAATATAGCATCTTTTTCTTGCTCTCGGAAATGTCTTTTCTTGTTCCTCTATTTCCATTGGAGTTCCGTATGAAGGCTTCTACAGGTTTTCTTCTATTAATTTGAGTCTAAATTCTAATTTTACTCAGTTTTTCTCGTCTTGTTCTTGTATTACCCAAATATTATTCTCTAAACTTGTCATTTGCTCATAAATTCCGACTTTCACTCTTCGGTCTACCATATAGGCTTCATCGTCATCTTCATAATTTATCAAATTCTGACTTAATACAAACATCTCTTTCTTCTGGGAGTTTAATTCCTCTTCGATTTTTTTTATGTTTCTAATAAGTTGATGAATCAGCTGTTTCATCTACTCAGAGTCCATTTGCTCTATTTCGGTATTGTCTAAATCAAAGGCAATAGGATCTATATTGAATTATCGCATTTTACCTCCTTTGTTTATTTTTCATTTTTTCGTTATTATTTTTATTGATTCAGTTGAATGGTCTCTTTTTTTCAGTTTTCAATGGAAGTGTTAAGAGCTGTGCTAACTTTTCTGTTCTGAATTTTTATCTCAGTTCTTTTTTTCTTTTGATGGAAGGGATCCGCTTTATTTTAATTTGTAGGAGTTAGTATTTTTTATAAGTTCTTCTAATCTATTAGATAGTTCTGGTTATTTGTATTAAGAAGAGCGTTAAGTTGAAGAAGACGTGATGAGAATATGTGCTTCTGATTTTCTTTCCTGTTCTCAGGAGGTGGTAAAAAAACCCTTCTTGAAGCTGCCATTTTATAAGTCTTAAATGTATTAATTAAAATTTCTTAAAGATTATGTACATAATGTATAAATTGGGAACTTAGCTGAACTAAATTATTAAGAGACAATAACTAGCACAAATAAAAATAGTATTTTTACTATTAGTTAAAAATATTATTTAAACATTTTAAAAAGTTTATTGTCATAAAGTTTAAAAAATAGTGATAAGTTAATCTTCATTACTCTCAATCAATCACTAAAATTTTATTTATCAACTTGCATCCTATTATATTTTAAATCTTCTTACCCCCTTAAATATTTGTAAAGATGTATACATTCCATAAGTTTTAGAAAAAGCTTACCATCTTTTCAGAAATTATTATATTTAATTACCATCTAAACAAATTTCCTATAAGCACACCTTACATACTATTGTAAAAATTCATTACGTTCTAATGAATAATTAAATGTATACTTACCATCTTCATTTCACATTAAATGTCAATTTACCATCTCATTTTCACATTAATCGTCAACTTACATCCTTCATTTTCACATCAAATGTCAAATTACCTCCTTCATTTTACCCTTAAATTCTAATTTACTTGCTTCGTTTTCATCTTCAATTTAAACTTACATGCTTCATTTTTGCATTAAATGTCAATTTACTTGCTTCGTTTTCATCTTCAATTTAAACTTATTCATTTTTGCATTAAATGTCAATTTACTTGCTTCATTTTCATGTTAAATATTAATTTACGATCTTCATTATCATATTAAATATCAACTTACATCCTTAATTTTCGCCTTAAGAGTCAATTACCTCCTTAATTTTCACCTTAAGAGTCAACTTACAATCTTCATTTTCATATTAAATGACAATTTACATTCTTCAATTCATATTCAATATATACTTACCACCTTCATTTTCACCTTAAGTAAACTTACCCCCTTCATTTTATTCTTAAACTTTAACTTACCCCCTTCATTTTCATCTTAGATTTAAACTTACATGCTTCATTTTCATATTAAATCTCAACTTACATCCTTCATTATCACATTAAATGTCAACTTACTTTCTTTATTTTCATATGAAATTTAAACTTACACACTTTATTTTTACTCTAAATGTCAAGTTACCTAAAAGGATATGAGTTAAATTAATATTACTTTCTAAATTAAATAATTATTTGAATATAATTTTACTTCCTATAACGATTATTTAAAAGTATTTACCAACCTCTTTATTAATATTATAAATACTTACCACCTGCAATAAATATTTAATGTCAAACTTACTCAATTACATTTTTATCTTTTCTCCATTCCCCAATTTATACTAAGCTAAAGTACAATAATTATCAAGGATTTAATGATTCATTAATAAGTCAATATGACAACCTTATAAGTTAGTTTCTTATCATATTTGTCCTTTTAGCAACGAGATTGAAGCATCTTTTTTGACAAGGAGCTATAGTTTCTTATTGTTGGGCGAGACTATAGTTATAGAGATGTTTTGATTCTAAGTTTAGTTGTAAGGCTAAGTATATTATTTACTTTAAGTAACATAAACATTTTATTCTTCTTAATGTTATATTTACTATTATTAACTAGGTTATGACAGAAGTTATTAAGGCTAACTTGCTTACTATTGATCTTATTTGTTTTAAACTTAGCTCAACTATGATTTGAGGCTTTTATTTTCATTTACTAAATTATTTATTTGTCTTTCTAAACTGTCTTTCTCCTATTAAATACCGTTTATTTGATAGCTTAGTTGATTGATTTAAAGCTATTGTTAGTTGCTGACTTGGGTAGCCTAATTCAAATCATTCTTTATACTTGCTAAATTCTCATAGATTTTAGTTGGTACTTAAGAATTTTACATAAAGATTCTTTGAGAATCGACTAAAAGATATTAGAGTTTCTAATCCAATTATGTATTATTGAAACTCGTTTATTAGAGTTATTGGTTGCTTAATTATTTATTCATTAAATTTTACTAGATCTTGAATTAGTTTAGCTATTGCTTGATTATTTTAGTACATTGTTTTAACTCTCTCTAAAGAGCTATGCTTCTCTTAAAAACGTAACTGCTGAGGTGTTGAATTACTTAAAGGCTCAAGCTAGCTTGTTGTTTGGCCAACTTAGAGTGAGCTGATTTAACTTATGCCAATGAACTTTCTAAATACGATATACTATCCAGTAATCCTTTTGATTCCAAATATTTCAGTATCTGAGTATTCTCTTGTAACTTTACGGGATGTATTTTATGCCTTTACTAGCAAGATGAGTAAACACATTAAATTGCTATGAATTTTTAGTACTAATCGAAGGCGCATATAACACATATGGTGTGTTTACACGGAAGAACCATTGGAACTTTCATTTGGCTGTCGAAATCTCCTTAACAAGATTGACATCTAACACTCTAGGACATTTCCGTTATTATTATTTAAAAAAGTTTAAATCTTAAATAATGAAAAGCTTATTCACTTGAAAATGATTAAATTTAACAAAATTAATAAATTTAAACTTTATTTTAATAAATAAAATCCATATAATATTAATTAGATTATCTTTTATAGTTCAAAAATGTAAAAAAATAAATTAACTATTTTACAGATGATATATATTTAAATTAATACTTAATTGAATAATAAATTTATTAAATAAAATAGTGATATCTCCATTATTCGAACACCATGATTAATGAAAAAAGTTTCATTTTACTGCTTGTAATATTTTAGAAAAATTTAGTCTAACATGAGCTCTAAAATCACAATTTCTTTAATTTTTTTTCTTTCGTTGGATCCTTTTTTGCCCTATTCTCCGTTTTTAGAATAAAAATTTACTACCTTCTTCTATAAAATCTTAAAGTTCGTTTAAAAAGACGGAATTAGAAGGAATTAGAGGAATAACAATTCTTTTGCTAAATGGCACAGTAGAATTTAACTCTTCTAAATAAAAATTAAATATCTGCCAAGACTAGTGACATGTTAAGATAGGAGGACTTTGAGATCTGAACTTCAGTGTCCTCAAGTCAGCTTCTCATACCGCTAGAGAGAACCCTCAAATAATTAAGACTTATCCCACAAATAAAATGTCTTTACTTATACGTGATGGTATATATTAAAAGAGCACTTGTAATCCAACTCAAACTACATCAAATTACAAATTCGGCTGTAAGGGCATATCGTCCATTTTTAGTTATTTAATAATTAGTAAAAACAGAAATATTCTTATTAAAAAGACTTTTCTTATAATAAAATGATTAAATTAAACTTAAGTAAAATTATCTTTCGGGTAGAAATATGAAAAGTTTTTAAAGTATATAAATTCTCCTTTCTCTAAAAGAATATAAGCTTTTATCTTGTGAATTTTGTTTTCTCAGTCAGATCTTTCTATCGCTCGATGGAATGAAAAATGTTTCTTTTCTTCAGATTGATATCCAAATCATGCTTCTTATTTTCCTTTAATGCGGCATTTCTGTGCATCGATGCCATCGACTTTTGCTAATTTTACATATATTTCTTGATTCTTTTGACTTTAGTTATGTTTGCTCCTTTCTTTTCTCTATTTCCGTTGGAGCATAACTTCTTTTTTAAGATTCTTGCTGAAATCATTCCAGTTTTCTTTCAATTTTATATTAAAGCATGTTTCTTCAATTTTTTATCCTTTTTCTTGAAAAATTCAGATTTCGTTTTCCATTTTCTGAAATATTTCTCTTATTATTTATTATCCGTTGGTATTTCTTAAATTTCGCTGAAGTAAAACTCTTCACCTTAAAAGTCTTTCTCAATTTCTTATTTTTGTTGTATTTTTCTTCTTCCAATGTTTAGACTCTTATTATCAGTGTTCAAATAAGATCTAGCATCTCAACTGGATCCAAGCTTTTTATGGCTTATTTGTCCAATTCATTTCAATCTATTCCGATGTTAAAGTCATTTAATCCTGGTTATTAAGTTGGCGGTTTTTTTTTATTTATTTGACTGGGCTTCAGTATCGCCCGCCTATCGTTATTTCCTCTTTTCAGGTAGTGAGTTAGGAGAGAGCTAAGTCTATTGGATTTTTTAAACCTGACCCATTTATTTTTGCCTTAACATTCTTTGCGCTCCCCAAAAAATCCATCTTTAAGAGCTTCCATTTTTTATTATCTCTTTATTATGATAATTAATTAAATAAATAAATTCGAATATAGAGCGCATAGTACTCTCGATGGTGAGCAGGTCTTTAAATTAAATTTATTTAAATTAAATAAAATTTCTTCTTCTAAGCTTCTTCCAGTGCTTCACTTCTTTGGAAATTCTGTCTTCTAATAAGGTATGGTTGGAGTAATACCCTAAGAGACCTAAACGTCTGGCATCTTTCATCAACCTTTACTCAATGCTTCCAGTTCTTTCCTGCTTGGTTCCTACCAAAATTCCTGCTCAGTATGTTCCTCCTAAAGTACTTCCTGGTACTCGAGTTAAGATAATCACAGTTGGAGGATTACTCCCCCTATTTAAAATATATAATAAAATTAATTAATTAATTAAAATAAATTAGCGTGGTACCATCATTGTTTGGTTCACCACGAAAAAAATAAAGAAAATCAAATTTAATTATTAATAATACCTAGAAATGTTTCTAGTTTCATCTGGTCTCTTTTATTATTTTCTTCTTCTCTCAGTTTTTAAAATCAAAATTGATTACCTTCACTCTTTAAATTATTGTAATTCTCCCAAAGGCTGGAGTTAGAGAACATTCTGATATTTATGTAAAATAACCCTATTAGGTTAAATTCTTCTAAATAATAGTTATTTGTGATCTCAGTCATGTCTTTGTTGTTTTCTAATTCCTGATCAGAATAGCGACATGTATTAATTTCCTAGATCCTGTTTATGTAGTGTCATACTTGAACTTACTAATATAGGCTTCTTTCTTTAAATAACTCTAAAGCAGTTACAATATAGCTCCTCAATGTTCTTAATTTTTTTCTGTGCGACTCAAGCATTTTTTCCCTTCAGACATTACCACCATAAATTTCATATTTTTTGACAGCAATAGCAGCGTTTTATTAAGAGTTGAAGTTAAATTTTTATTTTTGTTTAAATTTTTTGTTTAATTTTCTTCTTATCTGCTTGAGTTTAAATTTTTTAATTTATAATTAAAATTCTTCTTTAATTTTCTATTGATTTGCTGCTATTTTTTTCTATTAGTATAAATTTGGAAGTCAAAGATTCAATTTAAAATTAAACCTAACTTACCAAGCCTTTATCTTCCTTTTTTATCTTAAAAAGAAGCCGAGATTCTAGTTTTTTCGCCTTAGGATAAATATTTCTGTATTCATTTTCTCAATTAAGGAATAAAGATAAATAATATCTTGCTCATGGGGTTTCTCAAGCTTTTTTAGTTTGTTAGGAAATTCAGTATTTCCCAATCCTTAACAGTAGTAGATTTATCTTTTTTGAATTTTGGTTCTTGTCAGTTCGCTGAGACTTAAGATTGATTTATTAGGTTAGAATTTAATATTTAGATTCCTTGATATTTTTTCATTTTTTTTATATGAGAATATTAAATTTGCTTGGCGAATCAGGATTTATCTTTTTCTCAGCCCTTACTTAATATAAAAATTTCAAAAAAGGTAACTTATCATTTTAGCAATTAAGAGATAACTCAAGCAATGAGCAATAATGATTAACAAACTAGAAACAAAATTTGTGAATTATTAAGTTCTATTATATAAGGCTATTTTGATATAATCTTAAACTTCTTAGTGTGAAAATCAAATTTGAGTTTATTTAAATTTTTTTACTTGAGAAAAAAATTGATTTATTATATTATTTTTTAAAACCACCATAGTTGTTCGAAGGTGAACAACAAGGTTATCTTCATCAGAGGTTGGGGAAGTTAAGTACCCTTGATAGACACATGACGTCCTCTGCTTTGGTGAGGCTATGAGACACAATCCTGTCATGTCCTTGGACCTCCAGCAAGTATTAAAGATTATGAATATTCTAAAATTATATCAGTATTGAACATTTTTATCAGTACTGAATAATTATACCAGTATTGAACAAGGTTTATCAGTATCTGATAATTTTATCAGTAACAAACATTCTTGTCAGTATGAAATATTTTTTTTAAAGAGCTGCGCACCAACGAGAGTGCTACGCGCTCTATAATCCAATTTATTTATTTATCTAAGGAATTTATCGCATCAGAAATACAGGAAGAATATCGGTGTTAAAATTTGAAGAGTTGATAATCTAAACTTTATGATACTATATTGCTTCTCTTTTAACTTCTTTATAGATCTAAATTTACTTATCGTTGAAAGAGTATTTGCTTAAAAATAAATGTTCAGCTTTACTTTAATTAAATACCATCGTGATTAAAAGAGTGAAAGATTCTTCAAATCATCTAGTAGCTGGCTTACTCCGAAATTTCCCTCAGGATAGCTAAGACTTTAGTGGTATTCAAAAAATAATTAATAGAGATTCGGTAGAGTCACTCCTTACATATATTATTAAATTTTAAATTGATGCAGTAACGTTCCATAAATGATTGTGACATGACATAAATGTCCCTAGTGGGCGAATCCTTGTAAGGCAATACTGGTGATGAGAGTTAACCTGAAGCGGAGTTAAGGCGACAAAACCCGTCTGCAAGTAAAGGCGTTAGTCCATTTAGACAGTAGGACGGTGGCCATGGAAGTCGGAACCCGTTAAGGAGTGTATAAAAACTCACTTACCGAATGGACTAGCCCTGAAAATGGAAGTCGCGAAAGGCGGGTGCCCATACTCTGCCCTCTGGTGTAGGAGAGCAAGTATCTGTATGGAAGTAATTCTGTGAAGAGTAATGGAGCAGATATTAGTGCAGATCTTGGTGGTAGTAGCAAGTATTCCAATTCCAACTTGGAAATCTGAAGTGGAGAAGGTTTTCATTAGAACTGCACTGGACCCGCAATATGTTGGGGTTGGCCCTGGGTAGAATTGTCTTTCTTTCTAACAAACATGTGGGCCTGGATCCTTTACAACAAAATCAGCATGATGTATGGAAGAGCAGTACACTGCATGTGTTGTCTGGAACACCAACTAAGATCCATAAAACTTGTGGCATGTAATATGTAAGATATTCATACCGCAGATCTCCAAAGTTAGCGGTCTCTAGTCAATAGGACAATATACGCAAATTAGATCTGTGACTTCGGGAGAAAGATTGGTTCTGAAAGCCAGACAGAAATCTTCACTGGAGGGATTGTGTGACTTAATTTTGACAGAGGAAGGAGTTTTGTTGGCATGACTGAAGGTAATCTGCTCTGCAGCGAATGGCCAACTTAGAACTGGAGTGGAAGAAAGGAATCCGACTCTTTAATTAAAAAAAGCATTGTGAAGATGATGAGTTGCTACTATGTGATTTCTGCCCAGAACTCTAATGTCAGATGATAGGATCCAACAAAGAGTGAGTAAACGGCGTAAGTAACTATGACTCTCTTAAGGTAGCCAAATGTCTCGTTATCTAATTAATGACGTGCATGAATAGATTAACGAGATTTCTACTGTCTTTATCTACTACTAGAATAATCACAATCAATGGGAATGGGCTTTGCCTGATCAGCGAAGAAAGAAAATCCTGTTGAATTTGACTCTAGTCTGGCGCGTAGAATGGTGCAGGAGGTGTAGAATGAGTGGAAGGCCGCAATTTTGAGATACCACTATTCTTAATGTTGTCATTCTTACATTTTAATCTTTTAATTTGCTTAACTCAAAGCTTTACTTAAAAATTTATTTTAAATTTATTTCTAACTCTTTTTATTATTTTTTTTATATCTTTGGCCACTGCTCGTCCATACTCACTCCATATTCAATTCTTAAACACTTGTATCACTTCTTAATCTATGGCCTTTTTCTCTACTAAATCAGTATTTTCCAGAAAATGGTTAAAATAAACTATGACCACCATATCTGATAGATCATCATAGGTATTTTAATAGATTCTTACCATTTAGTCTTTAGGGTGTTGGCTGAATTAAGTTCCTCATTTTTTTCTTAAATTTTTACTTAGGTAGTGACTTTTTTTACCACTTAATTCCTTTTTTATTTTATGCTCTTCCTTTTAGTGAAGTTTGTCCAATCATAGATTATTGATATCCTTTTTCCGTTGATTGTATTATTATATCATGTTTCTTCGATCAGTGAATTTGGTTCGGTGTAGTCTGGGTTGCGTTATAAATCTGGTTTCCATTCGTAATAAAGAAGGTTGGACTAAATAAAGTGAAGACGTGATAGAAAATAGTGCTTCAGATTTTCTCTCCTACTTTGATGAGGTGGTATAAAAACTCCTCTTGAAGCTAACCACTTTTTAATATATATATTAATAACGAAGAGAAAATTTAGTTTTTGAAAATAGATAACTTTTGTAAGAAAAAAAAAAGAAAGATTGAAAAAGTACGAGTTAAGTTGTTTTTTTAAAGAATATTGAGAGTAAATTTTTTTTTATTTATATTGAAGAGTTTATATAAAAGAATAATATTAAATGATTAAACTTTATTTAATACATGATTTCAAATCATTGATAAAAATAAAATCTCTTTACTATCATTGAAAGAAATGTAATTACGCTCTCCGTTTAATTAATTTTGCTTTTTTGATGTTACTTCAGTATCAATTTAAATAGATAGGAAATTGTATAAGAATATTATACACTGATTTTTTTATTTAAATATTTATTCGAAATTCAATCATTTATCTATAAACTTACTTAACATCTAAATTTTAAATGCATATAAGTACTTTACAAATTATAATGATATTGTTATTTTTTCTATCAACAATACTTGGTAGCATAATAATTTTTCTCCATTTATAAATTCAAGGATATAAAACATTTTATTAAAACTATAAAAAAACGCAAAGTGCTCTTTTTATTGCTTAAAGATTTCGAACATTCACTGAAGAATGAGATTTGCAAATAATAAACAATTAAAGTTTGATACTTTAACTAGCAAAAGAAAATAGAGAAAATTTAATAAATATAAGCATAATGATTGAACATACAAAGTAAAGCTCAAATTTGGTAAGAATTTAGCTTAATAAACTTACATAAATTAAATAAACCATCAGGAAATTGGCAAATAATAAAGCATCAGTAGCAGATGGTATTAAAGAACACATTAAATATCCTAGTAATTAATTTTATGAAGTTCTTTAAAGATTTATGGTTAATATGTTAAGAAAACATGCAATTCCAAATTAATTCAAACAAGTTAGAATCCTTCCAATTTATAAAAAAGAATCAAAGAGTAATTGAAAGAACTGAAGGTCTATCGTTCTTGTAAATATTATCTTCTAAATATATGATAAAATAATCACTTAAAAAATTTATAGGGACATTTATGAGCGTAAGATCATACACCATTCATAACAAGGATTTTTAAAGAAAAGATAAACACTACACCAAGATTGAACTTTATAATCAATTATTGACTTACACAGGAGAAGAGGAAGAAAAATATCCTATTGCTACTCTTATAGATGAAGAAAAAATATTCGATATCATTAACAGGGATTTGCTGATTGGATATTTACGTAGAATTGAGTTTCATCTTGCTCTAATAAATTGTCTCGAATCATTTTATCACATCTAAACTTAGATTTCTTTTAGTAGGAACAATATCGAGAAATTTAAATTATAGCAATAGGGTTTTACAAGGAAGTTCTCAAGGTCCAATTCTTGCCATTATCTTCTACGACATTATAATCAGATATTTGAAAATTCTTTAAAAACAACTTTGGCAATAAAAATTATGTTCGTTTATTTGTTTCCAAAAGCTTGGGTAGATGACTTGTTATTGCTGTTTAATGAAGACAATATGAATTAATTAATTTAGGCCACATGTGAAGTATTTCGTTGAGTTAAATTTACTATAAATACTGAAAAATGTGAATATATTTACTTTAAAAGTAAGAATTAAAAACATGAAAATTTAGACTTCAATATAAAATTAAATAATTAGCAAATTTAAATATCAAAAATGTCACCTATCTAAGATTTGTTATTAATGAATTGAAAACTATAATGCTCATTGTCAAAAAGTTTGGATGAAGTACAAAAAATATGTGAGTGGATTTTTTTTAAAATTATCTAAATATCAAATTATTACTCCTTAGAGCTTTAAATAGATTTTTCGAACATTTATACTACCAAAGGCAGAGTATTGATTAGAAGTAATCCATTGGGCTATTCTTCAGGTTATAAAAAAAATAAAACATGATATAATAACTAGCTAAAGAAAAGTAGCAAGATGTGCTTTACATACTCCTAATTCGACTTTTAATGAATATAGCTTTATTGACTTGAAATGATTACCTTTTGATGTTAAATTGCAATGAGGTTCTTCAAATTCTATATAAAACTTTACACTGAATCTTAAACGAATCCTAACTCTTAAGTAGCATTAATTTTTAGCAAAATAGAAAACAATAACCTTAAATATTTCAAGAATTTAAAATAAATGACTTAACATTTTCAAATAGACCTTTAAGATGCTTGTAACAGCAAATAATATCAAAACAAAATTTAAAATAAAATAAAAGTTTTATTAAGATATAATAGAAAGATGAGTGCGATGTCAATTACATGCCTTTATTTTAAGATTAAGCTAATAACATTGATTATCAGAAATTTCCAACTTATATTTACAATAATAAGCAAGATAATGATTAGAGAAATAGTATCAATTTACAAATTGAGAACCATTAGTTACAATTTTTAGTATGATTTGAAATAAAGAAGCTATTAAATAAAAAATTCTGAAATTTGCATTTGCAAAGAATAAGATACCTATTAGCATATTTCTCAATGTAAAGCTCTGTAAGATTTAATAGTAGAATTTAAAGATTTTAAGAATTACGATTTACTTAAACTTATAAATTGCATCCTAAATTACCTTAATCTTAACTTCCCTACTCGAAAATGGCTTTAATAGATGACTAGAGAATTAAATACTTTCATTCAAAGTTACTTCGTAGAAGAAATTAAATTTTAGATATAAATGATGAACAAGTAGAAGAGTTATTGGAACAATTTGGTTAGTAAGCAAGCGAAGAAGAAAATGATTAAAGAAAATAGAATTATGATTTTGAGATGAAAATTGCAAAACATCTTTTATTACCTATATGAAATATGGTAAAAGCATATTAAATTTTAATTAATTAATTAGATACGTATTTATGTTTAATGATAAAATGATAAAAATTAGTTTTCTCTAGATGTCTTTATTACTATTCTATTTTATTTTATTTTATTTAAGATGCTTCCTTAAATACTTTTCTTTTATTTTTATTATTATAAATGAGTTATTAATGAGATAACTCTCATTTATGTAGAAAAGTATTTGTGAATTAATAATGTTTATAAATAATAATAGAATGCATATTTTGAGAAAAAATGAGCTTAGATATAATTCTAAATAATTAGTAATAATACTTCTAAATGTTTATTACTATTATATTTATCTTTATATATCAAAATTTTTATTCAAATTAGTATAGCTTCTAAGAGTTTTTAATTGTTTTCTTCGAATAAAGAGCCTCTGGTGTTAGTATTTTAGATAAGATCATCACTCTTCAAATATTTTGTTCCAAGATAATTGATTTAAGACTCTCTTTTGTATCTATAATCATTTTAATTGGTCTAATTCTTTCGAAATGATAATTCTTAATATACTTTGATTGTGATATAATTTATAACCTTTTATTGAATATTTTAGCTTTTAGATTTCTTATTTTCTTTAAGAATTCATGTGTGCCCAATTAAAAAATCAAATTGTTCCTCCATATTATAATCAATAGTGTCAACTAATTATAAGAGTAATGATCATAGGGTCGTTTTATATTAATTTATAAGTAGCAAATATTAGACTAACTATATAATCATTATCATTTTTCCTTTTTTTATATTTAACTTTTACACCTTACTCTTTCTTATTCATATACTACCAACGCATCTATATTTTCTTTGTAATATAAAAAATAAGCTCATCTAATAAGTCTTGAATTAGCAAAGTCTAGCAAACTATTCTTTTAAATGAGAGGTGACTAGAATTTACCTTTTATAATTAATTAAGTTTAATAATAATTATTTAACCTTTGAATAGAATGATTAAAATAATATAAATTTATGAATTATGACTTTAATTAAATGTTTAATTTATTTTCTTTTTATTATTATTTTATCTTCCTTATCAATTTTTTCTTTTAATAATACTATTTTAGCCTTCCTCGCCTAAAATATTTATTAAAGCACGTTAGAAGAATTATTTATTTTGTCATTTCAATTAGTCTTCCTTCAAAGCCTTTCATGCATAAGTATTTCACGAATCAAACATATATTAACTTTCATTTATGAAGAACATACCTCAAATATTTTGCTTCAACTATCTTCTTTCTTTTCTTTTTTCTCCTCTGACATTTAGTAAATTTATTATATTTTGTAATCAAGTTTTTCTCCTATTAATCTAATTCTCAATTAATTTTTCCTTTCTAATAACTAATCTAGTTTTTACATCTCTCTACATTTGCATATTAACCTTAGTTTTAAAGTTCTTAGAATCTTTTATTGAATTTTTTCTTGTTTTATTATGTGAAAATACTACTTCTTCTGTATGCATTCTCACTATGCTTTTTACTTTTCGAAGTCTTGCATAATCTTCTAGCCATCATCTTTTTGCAAATCTATCATACAGGTATTTTAATTTAT
Organism: Loxodes magnus; assembly: GCA_946699065.1. Classification (NCBI taxonomy): domain Eukaryota; phylum Ciliophora; class Karyorelictea; order Loxodida; family Loxodidae; genus Loxodes; species Loxodes magnus. Next base: position 62,798 of record CAMPDV010001594.1, read on the forward strand.
GAATAGTTTTTCTACTATTATCTTAGATTCTTAAACCCAAATCGAAATGGAAGTTGATTAGCTCTTCGATCCGTATAATTTTTTTTCTATTCTCTTTCATTCACACAATTCCAATATTTAATAACCCATTTCTTAAATAAATTTCCATCACTATATTTGAAAATGTTACTATATTTTAATTTTTTCTTAGAATGATTTGAGCTTTTATCTCTTTTTCCAATAAACTAGCATTTCAATCTTTTGATGTATTCATAACTCTTTGATCCTTAAAATTAACTGTAATTTATATATTTTTTATACAATCATTTTTCAAAATTCTCTATTTAGATGCTTTCTATACTTCTTCTATGTTAATATCAAAGAAATATTTTCACCTTACTTTATTCATCTTTTAACCAATCTCAGATACCTTATAAGCGTTAGATCATTTTGGTCATGCAGAATATTCGCCAGATTTCATTTACATTCAAACTCTAATTTAACTGACTTTATAGCCTTTATTTTTGTTATGCTTTCTTGAAGTTAACAATGATTTGTTTTCATGTGTCATTGTTAGTTTTGAAGCAAGTTTAGATAAGAATAATAAATGGTTTATGAGTTTTGATTTAGTAATTTTTTATAATTGAAGTGTTAATGAATGTTTAAATATCCTGGCTTTATATTATTAAATATGTTTTATATAAATCTTATATCTTCACTATTTACAATGCTTAATATTATTATTTTAGCTTTTTTCCCTAAATAGTAAATTTAATGTCTAACATTTGATTAGATATGTGTAATTTTAGTTTTAATAGATGAAATTCTATTTGAAACTTGATTAATTTTATTGATATTTAGTTTATCACTTAAACTAATTTGCTAAGTTTCTTTGATTATTAGTCATGATGTTTAGAGTTAATCAAATATTTGAATGTTGTTAATTATTTGATGCTATTGTAATATTTAAAAATGTTTCTTTATGTCTTATATTTTATAATCATTTTGAATTACTTCTTACTATTACTTAGGGTTTTTAATTTTTTTTAAATTCAAATCTTTTTAAAAAATAGTATTATAATTATAATTATTCTAGATGCTCTAGATTTACAAGGTAAGAAATAATTATATTTTTTTTAAGGCTAATTGCTTAGAACTATGCAGATTTTATTTTCTTCTGCTTTATCATTTTGCTTAGGACACTTCTAGATAAGCTTAAATATCTTTTAAATGACTTAATATCTGAATTGGTTTAATAACTAGAAACTTAAAAAGCTTATCAATTATTGGATATTTCATAAAATGCTTTTTTCTTGTTTATTACTAAGAGAATATAACTCAATAGTTTTATTTGTTATGCATTTAATCAAAGATAAAGCCTTATTACTATCTTTATGTGTCTTTTTTATTTTTCTAAACTTATAGTTTTTTAAGATTTAGATAGCTGGAAAACTTAAATAAAATCTACATTAAATTAAAAAAAATCTTTATTTTAATAATAGAGTATCGGATACTTAAAGTATCTGGTTGTGTTTTTATCTTTAGAGAAATATACTTTGAGAAGCTGCTGTTTAACCATATTAAATGGATATTGATTTTTTTAAGGCTTTTACTCAAAAGTACTAATAAATAAGAGTTTTACATATTTCTTTCAGGTCCATTCAAGTATTTCCACAATACATCTTTTAAGTTTTTCGTTTTTCACTCAAAGAAAAAAAAAACTATCGCTACAGTTTTCATCACAATTTTATTTTTCTTTAAATAACTATAACTACACTTAAAAAATGTATTGAACTATTTAAAAATATTTCGTTAAAATTTTTCTTCAACTCAAATAAAATATGGACTGATGATAGGACTATCTTTAAATCCTTTTTTACCACTTAATTTTGCTTTAAAAAAATATTTGTTCAAGGACATTCTGCCTAAATTTATATTTAGCATGACAATCGATATTATTTCTCTTTTTTTCAATAATTTCTAATATTTTCGATAAGTTTTTAAAGAATCAAATTTATATTTTGGTTGAAAAAGTCTGCTCCTTTTAATTTCTACTTTTATGCTTCTGATATACAGTTCTAAATAGTTTATTCTTTATCTTTCGTATTAAACCATATGCTCTTTGTTAAGTAAAGTTGCATTGTTTCTCAGTTAGCTTATGTAGAACTAAGACCTTATTATAGATTTAGCTGTACTGTTAGTTTTACTTTTTGTGGTTAATGTTTAATTTCTTAATTATAGGTGAAACATGGTATATTAATAGTAAGTAGTGACTATAGCTCTAACTAGTCTAAGTAAGTTAATCTTTGAATTGATTAATCTTCTACTATTATATCTATGGTCTATTATAAATTCTTAATCTCTCTAATCTTAGACCTGCTTTTAATTAACTCTCATTATGATATTATACAACTATGAAATTTAATCTTTGCTACTTTAATTAATTTATATTAGCTGCTAAAAGAGAGACTTAGCAGTCTATGATAATCTTCTCAGTAATGAGAAGATTATAAATCAGAATTTTCTTTAATAGCTTTAAAATTAAATTAAATAATGTTCGCCTTTCAGCTTAATAAAATAATTTTTATGATATCACTCTCATTCTGAAACTCTTAGGTCTTCATTATTGTTTTTATTTGATTTTTTTAGTTTAGTTTCTCTTCTTCTTGTATCTTTGTTCATTCTAAAAATAATTATTTTAAGTCTTCTTTATTCAAATATAACTAATGGATTTATTTTTTCCTCAATCATTCTTAAAATCAAATTATTTGTTATTGTTTTTGTTTTATGCTAGTCCATGTTTTTTTAATCTTAAGATCAATATCTTCTAGGATTTATTTATTCTTTTTTGTTTCTTAATTTATTAATATTTGATTATATTCTAGCATTTCTTTTAAATTTTTCTTATTTATTATTAGTTTCATTGCTTATTGTATATTTATTTCCTTCTTTTCAGATTTATGTTTATGTGTAACTTTTATAATGTTTCTTGTATCTGAAGACTGTTTTCTTATATAATTTATCTGTAATGCTAGCAATCAAAGACGTGTTCAAATTTTTCTTATTGCTAACAAATGCATAGTATCTACTCTTAATCAATATGTCTTTCTTAGAGATCAGCTCTAAAAAATATTAATTGTGTTCATAGTCTATAAATTAATTTTTATTCTTTTATTAATTCTTTGTTTGTTGTTATATAAGTATTTTTTTTTAATTTAGTCTCATTTTTATATTGTCTATAAATTATTTCGGCTGTTTTCATATCTTATATTCTCTATATTGTTTCCTTGAAAATTTTTTTTGTTTTTTTAGATTTTCTTTAATAGCTTAGTTAGTAAATTTAGCTATCTACTAATTTTGCTTCTACAGAGTAATCTATTTACATACATAAGATCTAATTATAGTGATACATCTTTCTAGCATCTATAATGATTTCTAAGTAATATCTAACTAATAAAGTGAGTTTTACAGGTGAAAGAATAATAATAGTGGGTACTATAAAGAAAAATAAGTAAAACATACTAAAGATTAATAAACTAATTAACCATTGTTTTATCTAAGCTTTACGTAAATTATTATATGCTAGCATCATTATTAAACCAAATAAACCTAAACATCTAGCTTATTAATTTACATTAATCAATACTAATAAATACTAGCAAAGTATCTCTATTGCTATAGTGATTTAGTGCCAAATCTTAATACATAATTAAATATCTTAAATGGAAGATTTATTTAGAGAAAATTATAAGATAGTAATTAAGAGTGCAACTAGAATATTGAAGAAACTATTATTCTTAGAGTAATAATGATAAATCACTTATATAAGTTAGAAATTAACTAGAGAATGTTTGAATAACTAGTATTTAATAGAATTAAGTTAACATTAATAAAGTTTAGATTTAAAAGGAAGAATCTAGGGAGCACGAAAAAACTTTGAAAGGTATTTGTAAGCAAATGAAATAGAAACTATCTCTTCAGTCTTTTGATACTTCAATATTAGCAAGTTTTGAGTATTAATGAAATAAATCTTAGATTAAGATATATCTAAGCTAAATTTTAAGGTAAAGAGTCTTTTAGTTATCAAAGTATAATAAAAGTATCAACTAAAAGATAGCTGATAACAAAGGAAATACTTATGAGCGTTTTAAAAGAAGATAATTTAATAGAAACCCACAAGACTCAACATATGCTTTAGAAAAATATCAAGATTTATCATTTAACTTAGAGTATCACTATCTTATCTAAATAATAGATAATAAAGTTGAAGAAACAACTTAAAGTAAAAATACTGATGCAATAAGTTGAATTAAGTGCTTGCATTAAAAAAAGAAGCTTTAATTAGAAATCCTGTTGGCTTTAGAAACTCAAGATAAGATACTAGAATAATTTATTCTATAGAATGCTTTATCTAGCAATCAAACTACAAAGAAATTTTAGGTTCAATTAATTTAAGAAAATCTCACATCTTAATTTTGAGCAAGCTAATAAAGTTAATGGTAACTAGCAAGTATAATTTAGTTTTAAGAAATAGCAGATTAGTATGATATAATAATAAAGAATAAACCCTAAATAAATATTTGCAAAAGATGTATATTCATTAACTATGCATAAGGATTACAAAGCATAATTTTCTAATATGTTTAGTTTCTATTTAAATAGCTTTATTAATAATTACTTAGCTAAAGAGATATTATTTTCAAACTAAAATTAGAACTTAAATTTATCTATAATTTCCATTATTTTAAATAAGTTTAGTTTAAAAACTAAATAAAGAAAGATGCTTATATTTTTTAAAATCATTCTGATTTTATTACTAAGTATAATGTATACATTTCCTTCCTTTTTTATTTAAATAAAAATAAATTTTAAGTTAAAATGTTAAATGTTAAAGTAATTAGTATCTTATATCAATTAAACTATATAAATAATATTTATTTGCTTTAATATTAATATCTATTATGAAATACTTAAATTAATAATAACTATAATTAATTATAATCGATTTAGCTAATTTTACAAAAGACTTATTTAAATCTTACTGCAATACATTTATAACTTAATATGAAATTTTTTTTGAAATAGTCTGTTTAATCTCAAATATTTCTATTTTTTCAATCTAATCTTCATGAATTTAGTGATACTTTTATAATACTGATTTACTCTTTTTATTAGACTCATTTATTAAGTCCTATTAAAATTTTATTTAATTAAGTAACTAAAATATTCAGCTTTATTTTTTGCTTTCCATTATAATTCAATTTATCAATTTTCTATTTAGAAATTTTGCATTAGAGTTATCATAACTTAGCTTTGCATCTACTTTTAGTTAAATTTTAACTTAAGGCTTAGACTTAACAATTATCTTTGGAAATGTTCAAAATATCTTACTTTAGCTTTAGATAATTAGAGTGTTATTTCCAGAGTAATGAATATTATTTACTAGCCTAATATAAAATAAATCTTACGCCCAATATATCTTAATTTTCTTAAGTTTCTTCGATATTTGTTTTATTAACTGTATTCCTTCTTCAAGTTTTACCTTCTAAATGAAATATCTTATTTATATCTTAAAATTCGCACCAATGCAAAATCATATATTTCTCTTTTTAACTTTGACATATCTTAAGTTAATGAGAAGACTGATAAGGTATAATTTTAATATTAGACTAGAAGAATTTTCTTAAATCTTAATCAATATACCTAATTTCTTTTATTTCGATCTAAAATATAAATCTTTGTTCAATTAGATTTTTAATATTTATCATTTAGTATTTAATTAATGGTTAGAGACTGAAAAGTTCATTTTTTCTTGCAAACTAATTATTATTAAAATAATAGTTTTATTTCTATTCATCAAGTTTACTTTTAAAGGGTTATTTAAATAAATATCTTAATTTTCGTTATTTTTATGTTAATAATGTTTTTTAGTATTTATATAATTTTACATTACATTTTACTAATGTTCTTTTATTGCTATTTCTCACTTTATATCTGTAGACTCTATAAAATCTTATAATTACTAATTCAAACATTTATTTATAAAAAATTCTTAAGCTTTTTACTTCCTCAATCTAGTTTTTTATTTAGAAAATTTAAGTTCTAGCTTTAACATCTGCTTGATATTTCTCTAATTAATTTAAATTTACTATTCAATCTATAAGTAACACTTTCTTAACTGTCTTAAAAATTATGATATCAAACTTTTAATCTTTTTCCTATATTTTTAGGAGCTTAAAATCTGGATTTATTTACTAGTTATAATACTCCTCTCTATATAACTTTTAGTTGTATTTCTCTTAATTAATGGAATTCATAATAAGTAATTTGCTTTCTAGTTATTAATTAATAGTTTGTAAAATAATTAAAAGTTCAGGCATTTCATTAAATAATGAGCGTGAAATTCTTATTCCTAGAGTTTATTGCTAAAAGGTTAAATTTTAGTTTATTAAAAGCTAAATGATTTGTCCTCTGATTAGCAAGAATACTAAAAAACTAATTTATTGAGAAGAACTTATTATTAAAATGTAAAGCTAGATGTTAAATGCTTTAAATTATGTTATATAATACTTATTCAATTGGAGGCTTTTGTGTCTCATTTGCTTTAAATATATTAGGCTTTTTTACATATTTTAATAAAGAAATTTTAACTCGATTGTACGTTTCAATCAGACTCTTGATTGGTTGTTTACTTTCTTTATAATTCAAAGTATGTTTAGAAAAATTATTTTACTATTTATAGTTTCCTCTTAATGCCTAATATTAAAATTTTAAGAGCTCTACAATTATCTGCTATTAGTTCATAAAGTTTTTCCTTATTTTTCTTTCTTGCTCTTATTATTTGAATTTGAACCTTTTTATTCATTTTATTTGTCTGCAGAATCTTATTTTGTTTGATTAACTCTATTTAATACTTAAAAACAGTATAAACTAGTATTTAAGTTTGTTAAAAGCCGAAATAATTTTGGTAGACTATCTATATTTTATATAAAAGCCTTATTTTTTTCTATATAAGAAACTTTTATTTCTTATGTGTATGTTAAAGATCTACATAAAACAATCTTTCATTTAATACTACTATAAATACAAATGCTAAATATCAAATATCCCTTTTTTATTATATTATAAAATGGATGTCGGCCGCATCAGCCAAACTAGTAGGTAATCTGGTGCAGTGTATACTGCATTGAGAATAATCTCGCACTAGATGCCACCACGGAGAAGGGTGGATAAACTCGGTTGAGACATGCCTAACTTCACCTAGGGTTCTCTCTAGCAGTATTAAAGTTTGACTGACGGGCCTTCTAATAACCTATTTAATAACATTATCTTATTTGGACATTATTCAAGAAGACTGAAGCATTTGAATCAAGATTTTAGAATAATTTTTAATAAGAAGATTCCCCATTTGGAGAAGATGACATGACACATCGGACCTCTAGAATTTTAGCAAGAAACATGAGAACATTTTCTTAATATTAAAATTTAATATTGAAAGAGCTGCGCGTCATCGATGTGCTACGCGCCCTATAATAATTTTTATTTATTTATTTATTTATTTATAATACATTTAGGAATTCTTCATTAATATCAACCTTTTAATTCTTAAGTAGCAGCAATAATTATATCTCTAACTGATTAAGATTTGTTATTTCAGCTGATTCATTTCCCTCTTATAAAAAATTAATTGATTTTTATCTCTAAGGATAAAATCGATTTGATAAAGTGTTTAAATCCCTACAGTTAATTAATAAACCAATTACAATTTATTTTAATTCATTATTAAGTGTTTCATGATCTATCTTAAAATTGTTTCTTATTAATTGTTTTTTACATAAGTTAGCTTTAGATATGTATACATTAAAAAAATATTTTACTATAATATTCTTAAGATAAATCAAGGGTTTCAACCAAAAATCTTATTGTACTTAAACTATCAACACAAAAAGCACTTTGCATTTTGATAAAAGTCTTAAACTAATTCTTGAGGATTGCTCTTCTCGCTTTCTTATTCTTTAGTCTAATTCTATCTTCTTTATTAATTAATTATAACTAAAGTTTCTTTAATTGATGGAAAATTTTATCTTTTGATATCGTTTTCATCAAATAAAAGACGCCGAAATTTAGTATCTGAGAATAAAGTAAAAATTCCATAAAATATCCTTATTCAAAATTCTAATTTGCAAAAGCTTAGCTATTTATTGCTTAGGATAATAATGATTATCTTATTTATTTTTTTATTATTTGTATATTTCTTCCTAGTGTATTCTATCTCCTAAAAAACTCTTCTTGAGTAAATTATTACTGAACGTAAAGGACCTATTCTTCTTTTAAGCCTTTTGCTGTCCTATTATCAATTTTATTTAATCCCCAGTTTGACTTAGTAAAATATGAATAGCAATATAATAGCTTGGAGCTTGTAAATATATAGTAGCTATGAAATTTATTTTAGATTAATGAATAATATTTAAAGAGATATTTAAGCTATCTTTATATTTAATTAAATCCATAATTCTTTATCCAAAAGTTAAAGTATCTCACTCTTTCAAAAAAACTCTAGTAGCTAAATATTAAGAGAGAAAGTATAAAAGATTTTCTGCAAAGAAACTAAAAAATTGCTTGATATTTTTAACCTTTACACTTATAAGAAGCAGGAGTTTACTAATAGCAAGCCTTAAGTTAATTCCTTTGATATTGAAATTGCTAGCACCAAAATTTGACACAAGAATAGATTGATCTTAATAATAGGCAAATTGATTCTATTTATAAAAATAACAATGATATTCAAAAGCAACTTCCTATACATTAATAACAATTCTAGCCTTTTTCTCTTTAAGAAATTTAGCAAATTATATAAAAAATACCTAATGGCTAAGCAGCAGATCCAGATGGCATTAAAGGGGAATTATTAAAATATGGAGGACATTATCTTACCTTAATTCTTCACTCTTTCCTCAATAATATGCTGAGACTTGGAAGAATACCTGAGAGACTAAACACTTCAATCATTATTTCTATTTTCAAAAAAGGAAACAAAGATGATTGAAAAAATTGAAGACCTATTTCTCTCATAAACGCGGTATTAAAATTATATGATAAAGCCCTTACAGAGAGATTATATAATTTGATATACGAAAGAAATTTAGTGCATTAAAATCAAATGGGATTTTTGAAAAACAAACAAACGACTATGTAAATTTGAGTTATTTAGTAGATAATAGACATATTTCGTAAATAAGCAAAGGGAAAAACTAAATTACTAGCAACCTTGATAGACGTGGAAAAAATGTTCGATTCTATAGAGAGAAAATTACTCTTTGATCAACTAAAAAGGTTAAAACTACCTCTAGGCCTTATAAATGCTTTATAATCATTTTATAATAACATAAATTCATCTTTTCTAATAGACGGAACATAATCAAGAAGACTTTAATATAATAATAGAGTAATGCAAGGTAGTTCACATGGTCCAGTATTAGCCTTGTTGTATTATGATATTGTAATTCGATATTTAGAAAATAAAGCTAATGTATTTGGATTTAAATGCAATAACTTTGATAGTAGCTTTGCGTGTAGAGGATGGGCAGATGACTTAATCCTTCTATCTAAATCGGAAAGAGGTAAGTAGAATCTAATAAACGAAACAAGTAGAGCTTTTAGATGGGCATGCTTAAATATAAATATTACCAAATGTGAGGCTATATAATTTCTGAAAAAGAAAGGAAAAGAAACCAAACTAGATTTATAAATTAACGAGAAACCAATCCTTTAAAAACAATAAGTCACATATCTGGGAATATTATTACATTAAAAAAAGAACCTCGTTAATCACTGTAAGGATGCAGGGTTTAAATATCTAACTGCAGTAAAGAAAGCTGTATATTAATTGGTAAGATATAAAAACGTGACACTTTGACATTTTAAAATCCTTTGTAGACTCCTTACTTTACCTAAAGTGGAATATGGAGGAGAATTAGTACCTTGAACTGTTTAAAAAGGTATTACTTCAATGTTAAATAAAATTGATTCAAGTATGAGATTCATATCAAGAAAAGCTTTCTAAACAGAATCAAGATCTTTTAATGAATCATGCTATATAGATTTAAACTGATTTCACTTTAAGCATATTATGACTCTAAGGTTTTTCAAATTCTTTTACAAAATCAGAAAATAAAGTTTGGAACAAAATAATTAGACAATAGGAATAATATTTTAAAATAACTGAAATGAAGGTTACTAATACTATAATGACGTGATGAAGATGGCTCAGTTTTATAATATTGATTTAAGGGATGAAAAAATAAACAGAAATTTAAATATATTTAGTACACTTGTTAAAAAATAAATAAAAGCTAAATTTTATAGAGATTCAATTTAAAGAATCAACAGAATGACTACAGCTAATATTTTTGCTAAATAATTTCAAAATTTGTCTTAGTTTCCAGAAATAACATATACAAAACTTAATAAGCATTACGTAAGAGAAATTAATAGCATTTATAAAATGAGAACCCAGTCTTACAATTTTCGGAAGGAATTATAAGACCGTCATTATCCTATTGATAATCCTTATTGTAAATGTGGAGAATATGACACTTTTGATCATATAATGATATGTATATATTATAAAGACTTAAGGAACTGATTTTTATAACAGGTTGGGAATCTTGATATTAGGAAATTAATAATTTACGATTAGATATATATTAATTAATTTCCTAGAAAGTAATTAGATTATTTAGATCTTTAGATTAAAATTTTTCACAGAAAACTTCTTTCAGAGTGCAATTCTTGGATGTAATAGATGGGATTGGAAGATCAGAATTCAAGTTGAACAAATTGAAGAAGAGAGAATGATGATTTGTTTTTTAAAGACTTTTAAAATGTCTTTGATTGAAAGAATTAATTCTTACAATTATAGATGTCCATAAACACTTATAGTTAAAATTAATTAATTAATATCCATTTAGATAAAAATTCACAATTTGACTATAAATTTATAAATAATTATTTTAAGCACTTAAATAGACATTATTAAACATTTTAAAACTTATCTGAAAAATAATATAGAATAGTACAATTTAAAAATTATAAAAATCCTTTTTTTTCGAATTTATTTATTAGTTTTTTTAAATGAAATAGTTATTTTATTTAGCAACTAGTATTTTATAAAATTTATGGAAGAAGGTTTGATAATATTTAAGCTCTAAAATTATTATTTTTTATGATTTATTTTATTTTGCTTGCATTAATGCAAAATTTAATAATGTTGATATTTTGAAGAATGTTGAATTGCTAATTTGATAAATATATTAAGTATTGATTTAAGTTATATATATAGTTATGATCTTCGTAATTTTTTTAATTTGATACTTAATTATAAAGGTTTTGTATTTTTATAATTTAATTACCTGATATAAATCTAAATGACGGTTTCATAATTACTTAAGTAATTAAAGATTAATCATTAAAATAAATGTTCGCCTTCCGGTTTAATTGAAATTTTAAATGTATAATATTCTCCTTTCCTGCATGTTCGTTTCTTGCATTGCTCCTTTTCCTTGACTTCTCTCTTTTGAATAATCTGAGTTGAGAATTTTTTTTCCAGATTTTCCGATTTCCAGATGGGAAGAATTCCGTCGCTTGTTACTTCAGTTGCTATTAGTTAATATTTCTCCAGATATTCATTCTTTTCTGTTTGAATTGGGGACATTTCCTCCATAAATGTCAAGTGCTGTTGTAAATATAGCATCTTTTTCTAGCTCTCGGAAATGTCTTTTCTTGTTCCTCTATTTCCATTGGAGTTCCGTATGAAGGCTTCTACAGGTTTTCTTCTATTAATTTGAGTCTAAATTCTAATTTTACTCAGTTTTTCTCGTCTTGTTCTTGCATTACCCAAATATTATTCTCTAAACTTGTCATTTGCTCATAAATTCCGACTTTCACTCTTCGGTCTACCATATAGACTTCATCATCATCTTCATAATTTATCAAATCCTGACTTAATACAAACATCTCTTCCTTCTGGGAGTTTAATTCCTCTTCTAGATTTTTTATGTTTCTAATAAGTTGATGAATCCACTGTTTCATTTACTCAGAGTCCGTTTGTTCTATTTCGGTATTGTCTAAATCAAAGGTAATAGGATCTATATTGAATTATCGCATTTTACCTCCTTTGTTTATTTTTCATTTTTTCGTTATTATTTTTATTGATTCAGTTGAATGGTCTCTTTTTTTCAGTTTTCAATGGAGGTGTTGAGAGCTTGCTAACTTTTCTGTTCTGAATTTTTATCTCAGTTCTTTTTTCTTTTGATGGAAGGGATCCGCTTTATTTTAATTTGTAGGAGTTAGTATTTTTTATAAGTTCTTCTAGTCTATTAGATAGTTCTGGTTATTTTTATTAAGAAGAGCGTTAAGTTGAAGAAGACGTGGTGAGAATATGTACTTCTAGTTTTGTTTCCTGTTCTGTGGAGGTGGTAAAAAAACCCTTCTTGAAGCCAGCCATTTTATATGATATAGTATCTAAGATAGATAGAAAATTTAATTAAATTCAGGTATTTTCATTTTTATGAATTTATTTAGTTTAAAGTTATAAGAATTTTTCCTCGATAGATTAGGATTACATCATCTTAGCTTCTAAAATAAAAAAATAATCCGAGATAGCTAAGGGAAGTTTTGGAATAGTTTACAAGAGTTTAATGTGAGGAAGGATTGAGATACCGATCAGGAGCTATATAATTAGAGTTTAACTGAGGCCGCTAAGTAGGATTTGTATTTGGAGTTATAAATTCTTAAAAGATGCATCATCCCAATATAGTAATGTTTTATGATTATTGACTTTAACCGCTATGTTTGATGATGGAATATTTACCTTTGAATCTATACTAGTTAATTCATAATAAGAAAGAATTATCTTGGGAATTGTGTTACAGTATAAGTTTAGATATTGTCTTGGGTCTTGATTACATACATGGAAAGAATATCATCTATAGAAATCTCAAAAGCAACAAAATTTTGTTAGATGAAAAGCTCAGAGTTAAGATAACTGATTCCGGTTTATCCAGAATAAAGACTGAATCAAAGTCAATCTAATCAAAAAGTTAAGTGGGCAATATTCACTGGATGGCGTTAGAGTTAATGAATATGAAACGAAAATACAGCAAGCAATCAGATATCTTCGCATTGGGCGTCATCTTTTGGGAGATAGCAACGCGAAAAGTTTCTCACGATAAGGCTGATGATTTTTCGATAAGAGAGGGAATTAAATCAGGCGAGATAAAGGACATACTTGAAGACTGCCATGTATATTATCGAAATTTGATTTAGAAATGTTGGTTATAAGACCCCTTGAAAAGAGCAACGCTTGAAATTTTACAAAATCGCTGGAAAATTTATTATAAGTTGGAGAAGAAACTTAAATAGTACTTAAACCTTTTAATCAATATAAAATAGCATACGATTAATCTTAAGGTAATTCTTTAATTCTTTAGATAAAATTTTGTATGGGCACTATAATTGATTTCTAGCGATCGCTTTAACCAAGGATCTGAAATGAATTGTATCTGTAAGTAGAGATACAACTATCCAAATATGGGATTTCCAGACTGGTCAGATTATTCAAACTCTCAAAGGCCATTCAGATAAGGTTTTAAGTATTTAGATAAGTCTTTAAATGAACTTTATATTTTCTGGATCTAATGTTAAAACAATTAAGATTTGAAATTTTAATACGGGTGAGTGCTTATAGACGTATAAGGACATTATTAAAGAATATATTCTATAGCACTGAATAAGGACAATAGATGGTTGGCATCTGGAGCAAATGACGGTATTATAAGAAAGTGGAAAGGTATGAGCTAAATGAGAATGTACATTTAACATTCTAATTTTTATGGTTAAAGTAAATTTAAGTTGTTAAAAATATGAAAAAGAAATTATTCTATGTGAGTTAATAAAGGGTAAATGTTAATTAAGTTCTTTATTAAATTTAAATATATTTACGTTTTAAGTTTCATAGCTAAAAAAAGATTGTATGTTCTTTCGAAAATTAAGTCATAGGAAATTAAGTAGGTTACAAAAATTGGGTTAAAGAAAATTTTCGAAGTGAGAGAAGTAGTTAGCAATTGGATATTATAATTTTTTCTTTATGATCTGAAGAAAAAAATGGCTAACAAAAGCAGTTTAAGGTTTTTTAATTAAACTTAAAATTTTTTGTTGTCTACTTAATTTTAAAAAAAAAGGTTTTTAAAATATTCTAAATTTGATTTTAGACTTTAACTTTTATTTCTATCTAGTATATGAAAGTTACTCTTTCAAATGGTGATAACTAGTCGAAAGATGGTGAGAGATTTATATATAATTCAGTCAATAATAAAAAATCTTGAAAATTAATGAAATAAAAAAATGCATTTACAAAATGTAAATACGAAGGGAACCCTTTGTGTAAAAATTAAAAGACTTAAAAAGATAAATAAAAATTACTTTAAATTTAGTTTTTTTAATGAAAATGCAATATCAATATCGCCAATCTATCGAAAAAACATAAGTAGAGCGAGAAAGTTATTATAAAATGATAAAAAATAAATTATTATTAAGCTCTATCTAATAAGAAGATACAAAAGATAAATATCTTACTAAAAAAATAGAAAAATGAAAGGTTGCGTATGATTATTAAAAAACTAAAATGATTATATTAAATTGATATATTGGTATTCATTAAAAAAAAAGAAAAACAAAATTTAAATAGTAGCACTTCTTTACTTTGTAACTCATAATGCATAAAATATTTAAATCTGGATCAAAATCACAAGAAAAACTCAATAAATAAAAGAATGTGTCCAACAAAATAAAAAGAATAGATATACATAAAAGTTTATAAAATTATAAAAAATATAACTCCAATAAAAATAAAGTTCAAAATATACCTGAAAGAAATTTCTTATAAATTTTAGAAATAAAAAAAAACAAGAAAAAACAAAGTGTATTCTAACTTAAAATAAAATAAAAAATCTGAAAAAATTAATTTAATTCTGAAAAACTAAAAATGATCTAAAAAAAAAAATAAAAAAAAAAAGCAAAAAGTTCAGAGATTTACAATGGATGTACGGGTTGGATCGGACTAAATAATTTCGGATTGGAATAGAAAAAAGTTTTTTTATACGGTTGTTTTTTGCTCAGAGATTTACACTAGTTCTGTACTTTCTGTGGCTATATCCAGTGATTCAGAGTTCATCGTATCGGGAAGTCATGATTAGACGGTGAGACTATGGGACGTCAAGACAGGTACCTGTAAGACCATGAGTGGTCACACAAAATAAAGTATATGCTGTTGCTATATCCAGTGATTCAGAGTTCATCGTATCGGGAAGTGCAGATAAGACGTTGAGACTATGGGACGTCAAGACAGTTACCTGTAAGACCATGAGTGGTCACACACATTAAGTATATGCTGTGGCTATATCCAGTGATTCAGAGTTCATCGTATCGGGAAGTCATGATTAGACGGTGAGACTATGGGACGTCAAGACAGGTACCTGTAAGACCATGAGTGGTCACACACATTAAGTATATGCTGTTGCTATATCCAGTGATTCAGAGTTCATCGTATCGGGAAGTTATGATTAGACGGTGAGACTATGGGACGTCAAGACAGGTACCTGTAAGACCATGAGTGGTCACACACATTATGTTTATGCTGTGGCTATATCCAGTGATTCAGAGTTCATCGTATCGGGAAGTGAAGATAAGACGGTGAGACTATGGGACGTCAAGACAGGTACCTGTAAGACCATGAGTGGTCACACTAGTTATGTTTATGCTGTGGCTATATCCAGTGATTCAGAGTTCATCGTATCGGGAAGTGAAGATAAGACGGTGAGACTATGGGACGTCAAGACAGGTACCTGTAAGACCATGAGTGGTCACACAAATTAAGTATATGCTGTGGCTATATCCAGTGATTCAGAGTTCATCGTATCGGGAAGTCATGATTAGACGGTGAGACTATGGGACGTCAAGACAGGTACCTGTAAGACCATGAGTGGTCACACACATTATGTTTATGCTGTTGCTATATCCAGTGATTCAGAGTTCATCGTATCGGGAAGTTATGATTATACGGTGAGACTATGGGACGTCAAGACAGGTACCTGTAAGACCATGAGTGGTCACACACATTAAGTATATGCTGTGGCTATATCCAGTGATTCAGAGTTCATCGTATCGGGAAGTCATGATTAGACGGTGAGACTATGGGACGTCAAGACAGGTACCTGTAAGACCATGAGTGGTCACACACATTAAGTATATGCTGTGGCTATATTCAGTGATTCAGAGTTCATCGTATCGGGAAGTTATGATTAGACGGTGAGACTATGGGACGTCAAGACAGGTACCTGTAAGACCATGAGTGGTCACACACATTATGTATATGCTGTGGCTATATCCAGTGATTCAGAGTTCATCGTATCGGGAAGTCATGATTAGACGGTGAGACTATGGGACGTCAAGACAGGTACCTGTAAGACCATGAGTGGTCACACACATTAAGTATATGCTGTTGCTATATCCAGTGATTCAGAGTTCATCGTATCGGGAAGTAGAGATAAGACGTTGAGACTATGGGACGTCAAGACAGGTACCTGTAAGACCATGAGTGGTCACACACATTATGTATATGCTGTGGCTATATCCAGTGATTCAGAGTTCATCGTATCGGGAAGTCATGATTAGACGGTGAGACTATGGGACGTCAAGACAGGTACCTGTAAGACCATGAGTGGTCACACAAAATTAAGTATATGCTGTTGCTATATCCAGTGATTCAGAGTTCATCGTATCGGGAAGTAGAGATAAGACGTTGAGACTATGGGACGTCAAGACAGTTACCTGTAAGACCATGAGTGGTCACACACATTAAGTATATGCTGTGGCTATATCCAGTGATTCAGAGTTCATCGTATCGGGAAGTGCAGATAAGACGTTGAGACTATGGGACGTCAAGACAGTTACCTGTAAGACCATGAGTGGTCACACACATTAAGTATATGCTGTGGCTATATCCAGTGATTCAGAGTTCATCGTATCGGGAAGTCATTATTAGACGGTGAGACTATGGGACGTCAAGACAGGTACCTGTAAGACCATGAGTGGTCACACACATTAAGTATATGCTGTGGCTATATTCAGTGATTCAGAGTTCATCGTATCGGGAAGTTATGATTAGACGGTGAGACTATGGGACGTCAAGACAGTTACTTGTAAGACCATGAGTGGTCACACAAAATTAAGTATATGCTGTTGCTATATCCAGTGATTCAGAGTTCATCGTATCGGGAAGTCATGATTAGACGGTGAGACTATGGGACGTCAAGACAGGTACCTGTAAGACCATGAGTGGTCACACAAAATTAAGTATATGCTGTTGCTATATCCAGTGATTCAGAGTTCATCGTATCGGGAAGTTATGATTAGACGGTGAGACTATGGGACGTCAAGACAGGTACCTGTAAGACCATGAGTGGTCACACACATTATGTATATGCTGTGGCTATATCCAGTGATTCAGAGTTCATCGTATCGGGAAGTCATGATTAGACGGTGAGACTATGGGACGTCAAGACAGGTACCTGTAAGACCATGAGTGGTCACACACATTAAGTATATGCTGTTGCTATATCCAGTGATTCAGAGTTCATCGTATCGGGAAGTAGAGATAAGACGTTGAGACTATGGGACGTCAAGACAGGTACCTGTAAGACCATGAGTGGTCACACACATTATGTATATGCTGTTGCTATATCCAGTGATTCAGAGTTCATCGTATCGGGAAGTCATGATTAGACGGTGAGACTATGGGACGTCAAGACAGGTACCTGTAAGACCATGAGTGGTCACACAAAATTAAGTATATGCTGTTGCTATATCCAGTGATTCAGAGTTCATCGTATCGGGAAGTTATGATTAGACGGTGAGACTATGGGACGTCAAGACAGGTACCTGTAAGACCATGAGTGGTCACACTAGTTATGTTAGATCTGTGGCTATATCCAGTGATTCAGAGTTCATCGTATCGGGAAGTTATGATAAGACGGTGAGACTATGGGACGTCAAGACAGGTACCTGTAAGACCATGAGTGGTCACACACATTAAGTATATGCTGTTGCTATATCCAGTGATTCAGAGTTCATCGTATCGGGAAGTCATTATTAGACGGTGAGACTATGGGACGTCAAGACAGGTACCTGTAAGACCATGAGTGGTCACACACATTAAGTATATGCTGTTGCTATATCCAGTGATTCAGAGTTCATCGTATCGGGAAGTTATGATTAGACGGTGAGACTATGGGACGTCAAGACAGGTACCTGTAAGACCATGAGTGGTCACACTAGTTATGCATATGCTGTGGCTATATCCAGTGATTCAGAGTTCATCGTATCGGGAAGTCATGATCATACGGTGAGACTATGGGACGTCAAGACAGGTACCTGTAAGACCATGAGTGGTCACACTAGTTATGCATATGCTGTGGCTATATCCAGTGATTCAGAGTTCATCGTATCGGGAAGTTGAGATAAGACGTTGAGACTATGGGACGTCAAGACAGGTACCTGTAAGACCATGAGTGGTCACACACATTATGTTTATGCTGTGGCTATATCCAGTGATTCAGAGTTCATCGTATCGGGAAGTGAAGATAAGACGGTGAGACTATGGGACGTCAAGACAGGTACCTGTAAGACCATGAGTGGTCACACTAGTTATGTTTATGCTGTGGCTATATCCAGTGATTCAGAGTTCATCGTATCGGGAAGTCATTATTAGACGTTGAGACTATGGGACGTCAAGACAGGTACCTGTAAGACCATGAGTGGTCACACACATTATGAATCATCTGTGGCTATATCCAGTGATTCAGAGTTCATCGTATCGGGAAGTTATGATAAGACGGTGAGACTATGGGACGTCAAGACAGGTACCTGTAAGACCATGAGTGGTCACACACATTAAGTATATGCTGTTGCTATATCCAGTGATTCAGAGTTCATCGTATCGGGAAGTCATGATTAGACGGTGAGACTATGGGACGTCAAGACAGGTACCTGTAAGACCATGAGTGGTCACACACATTATGAATCATCTGTGGCTATATCCAGTGATTCAGAGTTCATCGTATCGGGAAGTCATGATAAGACGGTGAGACTATGGGACGTCAAGACAGGTACCTGTAAGACCATGAGTGGTCACACACATAAAGTATATGCTGTTGCTATATCCAGTGATTCAGAGTTCATCGTATCGGGAAGTAGAGATAAGACGTTGAGACTATGGGACGTCAAGACAGGTACCTGTAAGACCATGAGTGGTCACACACATTATGTATATGCTGTTGCTATATCCAGTGATTCAGAGTTCATCGTATCGGGAAGTCATGATTAGACGGTGAGACTATGGGACGTCAAGACAGGTACCTGTAAGACCATGAGTGGTCACACAAAATTAAGTATATGCTGTTGCTATATCCAGTGATTCAGAGTTCATCGTATCGGGAAGTTATGATTAGACGGTGAGACTATGGGACGTCAAGACAGTTACTTGTAAGACCATGAGTGGTCACACACATTAAGTATATGCTGTGGCTATATCCAGTGATTCAGAGTTCATCGTATCGGGAAGTCATGATTAGACGGTGAGACTATGGGACGTCAAGACAGGTACCTGTAAGACCATGAGTGGTCACACACATTAAGTATATGCTGTTGCTATATCCAGTGATTCAGAGTTCATCGTATCGGGAAGTCATTATTAGACGGTGAGACTATGGGACGTCAAGACAGGTACCTGTAAGACCATGAGTGGTCACACACATTAAGTATATGCTGTTGCTATATCCAGTGATTCAGAGTTCATCGTATCGGGAAGTTATGATTAGACGGTGAGACTATGGGACGTCAAGACAGGTACCTGTAAGACCATGAGTGGTCACACTAGTTATGCATATGCTGTGGCTATATCCAGTGATTCAGAGTTCATCGTATCGGGAAGTCATGATCATACGGTGAGACTATGGGACGTCAAGACAGGTACCTGTAAGACCATGAGTGGTCACACTAGTTATGCATATGCTGTGGCTATATCCAGTGATTCAGAGTTCATCGTATCGGGAAGTTGAGATAAGACGTTGAGACTATGGGACGTCAAGACAGGTACCTGTAAGACCATGAGTGGTCACACACATTATGTTTATGCTGTGGCTATATCCAGTGATTCAGAGTTCATCGTATCGGGAAGTGAAGATAAGACGGTGAGACTATGGGACGTCAAGACAGGTACCTGTAAGACCATGAGTGGTCACACTAGTTATGTTTATGCTGTGGCTATATCCAGTGATTCAGAGTTCATCGTATCGGGAAGTCATTATTAGACGTTGAGACTATGGGACGTCAAGACAGGTACCTGTAAGACCATGAGTGGTCACACACATTATGAATCATCTGTGGCTATATCCAGTGATTCAGAGTTCATCGTATCGGGAAGTCATGATTAGACGGTGAGACTATGGGACGTCAAGACAGGTACCTGTAAGACCATGAGTGGTCACACACATTAAGTATATGCTGTTGCTATATCCAGTGATTCAGAGTTCATCGTATCGGGAAGTCATGATTAGACGGTGAGACTATGGGACGTCAAGACAGGTACCTGTAAGACCATGAGTGGTCACACACATTATGAATCATCTGTGGCTATATCCAGTGATTCAGAGTTCATCGTATCGGGAAGTTATGATAAGACGGTGAGACTATGGGACGTCAAGACAGGTACCTGTAAGACCATGAGTGGTCACACTAGTTATGTATATGCTGTGGCTATATCCAGTGATTCAGAGTTCATCGTATCGGGAAGTCATGATTAGACGGTGAGACTATGGGACGTCAAGACAGGTACCTGTAAGACCATGAGTGGTCACACACATTAAGTATATGCTGTTGCTATATCCAGTGATTCAGAGTTCATCGTATCGGGAAGTAGAGATAAGACGTTGAGACTATGGGACGTCAAGACAGGTACCTGTAAGACCATGAGTGGTCACACACATTATGTATATGCTGTTGCTATATCCAGTGATTCAGAGTTCATCGTATCGGGAAGTCATGATTAGACGGTGAGACTATGGGACGTCAAGACAGGTACCTGTAAGACCATGAGTGGTCACACAAAATTAAGTATATGCTGTTGCTATATCCAGTGATTCAGAGTTCATCGTATCGGGAAGTTATGATTAGACGGTGAGACTATGGGACGTCAAGACAGTTACTTGTAAGACCATGAGTGGTCACACACATTAAGTATATGCTGTGGCTATATCCAGTGATTCAGAGTTCATCGTATCGGGAAGTCATGATTAGACGGTGAGACTATGGGACGTCAAGACAGGTACCTGTAAGACCATGAGTGGTCACACACATTAAGTATATGCTGTTGCTATATCCAGTGATTCAGAGTTCATCGTATCGGGAAGTCATTATTAGACGGTGAGACTATGGGACGTCAAGACAGGTACCTGTAAGACCATGAGTGGTCACACACATTAAGTATATGCTGTTGCTATATCCAGTGATTCAGAGTTCATCGTATCGGGAAGTTATGATTAGACGGTGAGACTATGGGACGTCAAGACAGGTACCTGTAAGACCATGAGTGGTCACACTAGTTATGCATATGCTGTGGCTATATCCAGTGATTCAGAGTTCATCGTATCGGGAAGTCATGATCATACGGTGAGACTATGGGACGTCAAGACAGGTACCTGTAAGACCATGAGTGGTCACACTAGTTATGCATATGCTGTGGCTATATCCAGTGATTCAGAGTTCATCGTATCGGGAAGTTGAGATAAGACGTTGAGACTATGGGACGTCAAGACAGGTACCTGTAAGACCATGAGTGGTCACACACATTATGTTTATGCTGTGGCTATATCCAGTGATTCAGAGTTCATCGTATCGGGAAGTGAAGA
This sequence comes from Loxodes magnus, assembly GCA_946699065.1. Classification (NCBI taxonomy): domain Eukaryota; phylum Ciliophora; class Karyorelictea; order Loxodida; family Loxodidae; genus Loxodes; species Loxodes magnus. Next base: position 84,799 of record CAMPDV010001594.1, read on the forward strand.
TAAGACGGTGAGACTATGGGACGTCAAGACAGGTACCTGTAAGACCATGAGTGGTCACACTAGTTATGTTTATGCTGTGGCTATATCCAGTGATTCAGAGTTCATCGTATCGGGAAGTCATTATTAGACGTTGAGACTATGGGACGTCAAGACAGGTACCTGTAAGACCATGAGTGGTCACACACATTATGAATCATCTGTGGCTATATCCAGTGATTCAGAGTTCATCGTATCGGGAAGTTATGATAAGACGGTGAGACTATGGGACGTCAAGACAGGTACCTGTAAGACCATGAGTGGTCACACACATTAAGTATATGCTGTTGCTATATCCAGTGATTCAGAGTTCATCGTATCGGGAAGTCATGATTAGACGGTGAGACTATGGGACGTCAAGACAGGTACCTGTAAGACCATGAGTGGTCACACACATTATGAATCATCTGTGGCTATATCCAGTGATTCAGAGTTCATCGTATCGGGAAGTTATGATAAGACGGTGAGACTATGGGACGTCAAGACAGGTACCTGTAAGACCATGAGTGGTCACACTAGTTATGTATATGCTGTGGCTATATCCAGTGATTCAGAGTTCATCGTATCGGGAAGTAGAGATAAGACGTTGAGACTATGGGACGTCAAGACAGGTACCTGTAAGACCATGAGTGGTCACACACATTATGTTTATGCTGTGGCTATATCCAGTGATTCAGAGTTCATCGTATCGGGAAGTGAAGATAAGACGGTGAGACTATGGGACGTCAAGACAGGTACCTGTAAGACCATGAGTGGTCACACACATTAAGTATATGCTGTGGCTATATCCAGTGATTCAGAGTTCATCGTATCGGGAAGTTGAGATAAGACGTTGAGACTATGGGACGTCAAGACAGGTACCTGTAAGACCATGAGTGGTCACACACATTATGTTTATGCTGTGGCTATATCCAGTGATTCAGAGTTCATCGTATCGGGAAGTGAAGATAAGACGGTGAGACTATGGGACGTCAAGACAGGTACCTGTAAGACCATGAGTGGTCACACTAGTTATGTTTATGCTGTGGCTATATCCAGTGATTCAGAGTTCATCGTATCGGGAAGTCATTATTAGACGGTGAGACTATGGGACGTCAAGACAGGTACCTGTAAGACCATGAGTGGTCACACACATTATGTTTATGCTGTTGCTATATCCAGTGATTCAGAGTTCATCGTATCGGGAAGTTATGATAAGACGGTGAGACTATGGGACGTCAAGACAGGTACCTGTAAGACCATGAGTGGTCACACACATTAAGTATATGCTGTGGCTATATCCAGTGATTCAGAGTTCATCGTATCGGGAAGTAGAGATAAGACGTTGAGACTATGGGACGTCAAGACAGGTACCTGTAAGACCATGAGTGGTCACACACATTATGTTTATGCTGTGGCTATATCCAGTGATTCAGAGTTCATCGTATCGGGAAGTAGAGATAAGACGTTGAGACTATGGGACGTCAAGACAGGTACCTGTAAGACCATGAGTGGTCACACTAGTTATGTATCATCTATGGCTATATCCAGTGATTCAGAGTTCATCGTATCGGGAAGTTATGATTAGACGGTGAGACTATGGGACGTCAAGACAGTTACTTGTAAGACCATGAGTGGTCACACACATTAAGTATATGCTGTGGCTATATCCAGTGATTCAGAGTTCATCGTATCGGGAAGTCATGATCATACGGTGAGACTATGGGACGTCAAGACAGGTACCTGTAAGACCATGAGTGGTCACACTAGTTATGCATATGCTGTGGCTATATCCAGTGATTCAGAGTTCATCGTATCGGGAAGTCATGATCATACGGTGAGACTATGGGACGTCAAGACAGGTACCTGTAAGACCATGAGTGGTCACACTAGTTATGCATATGCTGTGGCTATATCCAGTGATTCAGAGTTCATCGTATCGGGAAGTCATGATCATACGGTGAGACTATGGGACGTCAAGACAGGTACCTGTAAGACCATGAGTGGTCACACTAGTTATGCATATGCTGTGGCTATATCCAGTGATTCAGAGTTCATCGTATCGGGAAGTTGAGATAAGACGTTGAGACTATGGGACGTCAAGACAGGTACCTGTAAGACCATGAGTGGTCACACACATTATGTTTATGCTGTGGCTATATCCAGTGATTCAGAGTTCATCGTATCGGGAAGTGAAGATAAGACGGTGAGACTATGGGACGTCAAGACAGGTACCTGTAAGACCATGAGTGGTCACACTAGTTATGTTTATGCTGTGGCTATATCCAGTGATTCAGAGTTCATCGTATCGGGAAGTCATTATTAGACGTTGAGACTATGGGACGTCAAGACAGGTACCTGTAAGACCATGAGTGGTCACACACATTATGAATCATCTGTGGCTATATCCAGTGATTCAGAGTTCATCGTATCGGGAAGTTATGATAAGACGGTGAGACTATGGGACGTCAAGACAGGTACCTGTAAGACCATGAGTGGTCACACACATTAAGTATATGCTGTTGCTATATCCAGTGATTCAGAGTTCATCGTATCGGGAAGTCATGATTAGACGGTGAGACTATGGGACGTCAAGACAGGTACCTGTAAGACCATGAGTGGTCACACACATTATGAATCATCTGTGGCTATATCCAGTGATTCAGAGTTCATCGTATCGGGAAGTTATGATAAGACGGTGAGACTATGGGACGTCAAGACAGGTACCTGTAAGACCATGAGTGGTCACACTAGTTATGTATATGCTGTGGCTATATCCAGTGATTCAGAGTTCATCGTATCGGGAAGTAGAGATAAGACGTTGAGACTATGGGACGTCAAGACAGTTACCTGTAAGACCATGAGTGGTCACACTAGTTATGTATATGCTGTTGCTATATCCAGTGATTCAGAGTTCATCGTATCGGGAAGTTATGATAAGACGGTGAGACTATGGGACGTCAAGACAGGTACCTGTAAGACCATGAGTGGTCACACTAGTTATGTATATGCTGTTGCTATATCCAGTGATTCAGAGTTCATCGTATCGGGAAGTAGAGATAAGACGTTGAGACTATGGGACGTCAAGACAGGTACCTGTAAGACCATGAGTGGTCACACACATTATGTATATGCTGTTGCTATATCCAGTGATTCAGAGTTCATCGTATCGGGAAGTTATGATTAGACGGTGAGACTATGGGACGTCAAGACAGTTACCTGTAAGACCATGAGTGGTCACACACATTAAGTATATGCTGTGGCTATATCCAGTGATTCAGAGTTCATCGTATCGGGAAGTCATGATTAGACGGTGAGACTATGGGACGTCAAGACAGGTACCTGTAAGACCATGAGTGGTCACACACATTAAGTATATGCTGTGGCTATATTCAGTGATTCAGAGTTCATCGTATCGGGAAGTTATGATTAGACGGTGAGACTATGGGACGTCAAGACAGGTACCTGTAAGACCATGAGTGGTCACACACATTATGTATATGCTGTTGCTATATCCAGTGATTCAGAGTTCATCGTATCGGGAAGTCATGATTAGACGGTGAGACTATGGGACGTCAAGACAGGTACCTGTAAGACCATGAGTGGTCACACACATTAAGTATATGCTGTGGCTATATCCAGTGATTCAGAGTTCATCGTATCGGGAAGTCATGATTAGACGGTGAGACTATGGGACGTCAAGACAGGTACCTGTAAGACCATGAGTGGTCACACACATTAAGTATATGCTGTTGCTATATCCAGTGATTCAGAGTTCATCGTATCGGGAAGTCATGATTAGACGGTGAGACTATGGGACGTCAAGACAGGTACCTGTAAGACCATGAGTGGTCACACACATTATGTATATGCTGTGGCTATATCCAGTGATTCAGAGTTCATCGTATCGGGAAGTCATGATTAGACGGTGAGACTATGGGACGTCAAGACAGGTACCTGTAAGACCATGAGTGGTCACACACATTATGAATCATCTGTGGCTATATCCAGTGATTCAGAGTTCATCGTATCGGGAAGTTATGATAAGACGGTGAGACTATGGGACGTCAAGACAGGTACCTGTAAGACCATGAGTGGTCACACTAGTTATGTATATGCTGTGCTATATCCAGTGATTCAGAGTTCATCGTATCGGGAAGTAGAGATAAGACGTTGAGACTATGGGACGTCAAGACAGGTACCTGTAAGACCATGAGTGGTCACACACATTATGTATATGCTGTGGCTATATCCAGTGATTCAGAGTTCATCGTATCGGGAAGTTATGATAAGACGGTGAGACTATGGGACGTCAAGACAGGTACCTGTAAGACCATGAGTGGTCACACACATTATGTTTATGCTGTGGCTATATCCAGTGATTCAGAGTTCATCGTATCGGGAAGTTATGATTAGACGGTGAGACTATGGGACGTCAAGACAGGTACCTGTAAGACCATGAGTGGTCACACACATTATGTTTATGCTGTTGCTATATCCAGTGATTCAGAGTTCATCGTATCGGGAAGTGTAGATTAGACGGTGAGACTATGGGACGTCAAGACAGGTACCTGTAAGACCATGAGTGGTCACACTAGTTATGTATATGCTGTGGCTATATCCAGTGATTCAGAGTTCATCGTATCGCGAAGTGGAGATAAGACGGTGAGACTATGGGACGTCAAGACAGGTACCTGTAAGACCATGAGTGGTCACACTAGTTATGTATATGCTGTGGCTATATCCAGTGATTCAGAGTTCATCGTATCGGGAAGTAGAGATAAGACGTTGAGACTATGGGACGTCAAGACAGGTACCTGTAAGACCATGAGTGGTCACACACATTATGTATATGCTGTTGCTATATCCAGTGATTCAGAGTTCATCGTATCGGGAAGTAGAGATAAGACGTTGAGACTATGGGACGTCAAGACAGGTACCTGTAAGACCATGAGTGGTCACACACATTATGTTTATGCTGTGGCTATATCCAGTGATTCAGAGTTCATCGTATCGGGAAGTAGAGATAAGACGTTGAGACTATGGGACGTCAAGACAGGTACCTGTAAGACCATGAGTGGTCACACTAATGTTGTATTCTCTGTGGCTATATCCAGTGATTCAGAGTTCATCGTATCAGATTATTAGACGGTCTATGGGACGAAAGTTATGATTAGACGGTGAGACTATGGGACGTCAAGACAGGTACCTGTAAGACCATGAGTGGTCACACACATTATGTATATGCTGTTGCTATATCCAGTGATTCAGAGCTCATCGTATCGGGAAGTTATGATAAGACGTTGAGACTATGGGACGTCAAGACAGGTACCTGTAAGACCATGAGTGGTCACACAAATTAAGTATATGCTGTTGCTATATCCAGTGATTCAGAGTTCATCGTATCGGGAAGTTATGATAAGACGGTGAGACTATGGGACGTCAAGACAGGTACCTGTAAGACCATGAGTGGTCACACACATTATGTATCATCTGTGGCTATATCCAGTGATTCAGAGTTCATCGTATCGAGAAGTCATGATAAGACGTTGAGACTATGGGACGTCAAGACAGGTACCTGTAAGACCATGAGTGGTCACACAAATTAAGTATATGCTGTTGCTATATCCAGTGATTCAGAGTTCATCGTATCGGGAAGTTATGATAAGACGGTGAGACTATGGGACGTCAAGACAGGTACCTGTAAGACCATGAGTGGTCACACTAGTTATGTATATGCTGTTGCTATATCCAGTGATTCAGAGTTCATCGTATCGGGAAGTTATGATAAGACGGTGAGACTATGGGACGTCAAGACAGGTACCTGTAAGACCATGAGTGGTCACACACATTATGTATCATCTGTGGCTATATCCAGTGATTCAGAGTTCATCGTATCGGGAAGTGAAGATAAGACGGTGAGACTATGGGACGTCAAGACAGGTACCTGTAAGACCATGAGTGGTCACACACATTATGTATATGCTGTTGCTATATCCAGTGATTCAGAGTTCATCGTATCGGGAAGTCATGATAAGACGGTGAGACTATGGGACGTCAAGACAGGTACCTGTAAGACCATGAGTGGTGACACAAAATTAAGTATATGCTGTGGCTATATCCAGTGATTCAGAGTTCATCGTATCGGGAAGTCATGATAAGACGGTGAGACTATGGGACGTCAAGACAGGTACCTGTAAGACCATGAGTGGTCACACAAAATTAAGTATATGCTGTGGCTATATCCAGTGATTCAGAGTTCATCGTATCGGAAAGTTATGATTAGACGGTGAGACTATGGGACGTCAAGACAGGTACCTGTAAGACCATGAGTGGTCACACACATTATGTATATGCTGTTGCTATATCCAGTGATTCAGAGTTCATCGTATCGGGAAGTGTAGATAAGACGGTGAGACTATGGGACGTCAAGACAGGTACCTGTAAGACCATGAGTGGTCACACACATTATGTATATGCTGTTGCTATATCCAGTGATTCAGAGTTCATCGTATCGGGAAGTGTAGATAAGACGGTGAGACTATGGGACGTCAAGACAGGTACCTGTAAGACCATGAGTGGTCACACTAGTTATGTTAGATCTGTGGCTATATCCAGTGATTCAGAGTTCATCGTATCGGGAAGTCATGATAAGACGGTGAGACTATGGGACGTCAAGACAGGTACCTGTAAGACCATGAGTGGTCACACACATTATGTATCATCTGTGGCTATATCCAGTGATTCAGAGTTCATCGTATCGGGAAGTGAAGATAAGACGGTGAGACTATGGGACGTCAAGACAGGTACCTGTAAGACCATGAGTGGTCACACACATTATGTATATGCTGTTGCTATATCCAGTGATTCAGAGTTCATCGTATCGGGAAGTCATGATAAGACGGTGAGACTATGGGACGTCAAGACAGGTACCTGTAAGACCATGAGTGGTGACACAAAATTAAGTATATGCTGTGGCTATATCCAGTGATTCAGAGTTCATCGTATCGGGAAGTTATGATAAGACGGTGAGACTATGGGACGTCAAGACAGGTACCTGTAAGACCATGAGTGGTCACACAAAATTAAGTATATGCTGTGGCTATATCCAGTGATTCAGAGTTCATCGTATCGGAAAGTTATGATTAGACGGTGAGACTATGGGACGTCAAGACAGGTACCTGTAAGACCATGAGTGGTCACACACATTATGTATATGCTGTTGCTATATCCAGTGATTCAGAGTTCATCGTATCGGGAAGTGTAGATAAGACGGTGAGACTATGGGACGTCAAGACAGGTACCTGTAAGACCATGAGTGGTCACACACATTATGTATATGCTGTTGCTATATCCAGTGATTCAGAGTTCATCGTATCGGGAAGTGTAGATAAGACGGTGAGACTATGGGACGTCAAGACAGGTACCTGTAAGACCATGAGTGGTCACACTAGTTATGTTAGATCTGTGGCTATATCCAGTGATTCAGAGTTCATCGTATCGGGAAGTCATGATAAGACGGTGAGACTATGGGACGTCAAGACAGGTACCTGTAAGACCATGAGTGGTGACACAAAATTAAGTATATGCTGTGGCTATATCCAGTGATTCAGAGTTCATCGTATCGGAAAGTTATGATTAGACGGTGAGACTATGGGACGTCAAGACAGGTACCTGTAAGACCATGAGTGGTCACACTAATGTTGTATTCTCTGTGGCTATATCCAGTGATTCAGAGTTCATCGTATCGGGAAGTAGAGATAAGACGGTGAGACTATGGGACGTCAAGACAGGTACCTGTAAGACCATGAGTGGTCACACACATTATGTTTATGCTGTGGCTATATCCAGTGATTCAGAGTTCATCGTATCGGGAAGTTATGATAAGACGGTGAGACTATGGGACGTCAAGACAGGTACCTGTAAGACCATGAGTGGTCACACAAAATTAAGTATATGCTGTGGCTATATCCAGTGATTCAGAGTTCATCGTATCGGAAAGTTATGATTAGACGGTGAGACTATGGGACGTCAAGACAGGTACCTGTAAGACCATGAGTGGTCACACACATTATGTTTATGCTGTGGCTATATCCAGTGATTCAGAGTTCATCGTATCGGGAAGTAGAGATAAGACGTTGAGACTATGGGACGTCAAGACAGGTACCTGTAAGACCATGAGTGGTCACACTAATGTTGTATTCTCTGTGGCTATATCCAGTGATTCAGAGTTCATCGTATCGGGAAGTTATGATTATACGGTGAGACTATGGGACGTCAAGACAGGTACCTGTAAGACCATGAGTGGTGACACAAAATTAAGTATATGCTGTTGCTATATCCAGTGATTCAGAGTTCATCGTATCGGGAAGTCATTATTAGACGGTGAGACTATGGGACGTCAAGACAGGTACCTGTAAGACCATGAGTGGTCACACACATTATGTTTATGCTGTTGCTATATCCAGTGATTCAGAGTTCATCGTATCGGGAAGTTATGATTAGACGGTGAGACTATGGGACGTCAAGACAGGTACCTGTAAGACCATGAGTGGTGACACAAAATTAAGTATATGCTGTGGCTATATCCAGTGATTCAGAGTTCATCGTATCGGGAAGTTATGATAAGACGGTGAGACTATGGGACGTCAAGACAGGTACCTGTAAGACCATGAGTGGTCACACAAAATTAAGTATATGCTGTGGCTATATCCAGTGATTCAGAGTTCATCGTATCGGAAAGTTATGATTAGACGGTGAGACTATGGGACGTCAAGACAGGTACCTGTAAGACCATGAGTGGTCACACACATTATGTATATGCTGTTGCTATATCCAGTGATTCAGAGTTCATCGTATCGGGAAGTAGAGATAAGACGTTGAGACTATGGGACGTCAAGACAGGTACCTGTAAGACCATGAGTGGTCACACACATTAAGTATATGCTGTGGCTATATCCAGTGATTCAGAGTTCATCGTATCGGAAAGTTATGATTAGACGGTGAGACTATGGGACGTCAAGACAGGTACCTGTAAGACCATGAGTGGTCACACACATTATGTTTATGCTGTGGCTATATCCAGTGATTCAGAGTTCATCGTATCGGGAAGTTATGATTATACGGTGAGACTATGGGACGTCAAGACAGGTACCTGTAAGACCATGAGTGGTCACACACATTATGTTTATGCTGTTGCTATATCCAGTGATTCAGAGTTCATCGTATCGGGAAGTGTAGATTAGACGGTGAGACTATGGGACGTCAAGACAGGTACCTGTAAGACCATGAGTGGTCACACTAGTTATGTATATGCTGTGGCTATATCCAGTGATTCAGAGTTCATCGTATCGCGAAGTGGAGATAAGACGGTGAGACTATGGGACGTCAAGACAGGTACCTGTAAGACCATGAGTGGTCACACTAGTTATGTATATGCTGTGGCTATATCCAGTGATTCAGAGTTCATCGTATCGGGAAGTAGAGATAAGACGTTGAGACTATGGGACGTCAAGACAGGTACCTGTAAGACCATGAGTGGTCACACACATTATGTATATGCTGTTGCTATATCCAGTGATTCAGAGTTCATCGTATCGGGAAGTAGAGATAAGACGTTGAGACTATGGGACGTCAAGACAGGTACCTGTAAGACCATGAGTGGTCACACACATTATGTTTATGCTGTGGCTATATCCAGTGATTCAGAGTTCATCGTATCGGGAAGTAGAGATAAGACGTTGAGACTATGGGACGTCAAGACAGGTACCTGTAAGACCATGAGTGGTCACACTAATGTTGTATTCTCTGTGGCTATATCCAGTGATTCAGAGTTCATCGTATCGGAAAGTTATGATTAGACGGTGAGACTATGGGACGTCAAGACAGGTACCTGTAAGACCATGAGTGGTCACACACATTATGTATATGCTGTTGCTATATCCAGTGATTCAGAGCTCATCGTATCGGGAAGTTATGATAAGACGTTGAGACTATGGGACGTCAAGACAGGTACCTGTAAGACCATGAGTGGTCACACAAATTAAGTATATGCTGTTGCTATATCCAGTGATTCAGAGTTCATCGTATCGGGAAGTTATGATAAGACGGTGAGACTATGGGACGTCAAGACAGGTACCTGTAAGACCATGAGTGGTCACACACATTATGTATCATCTGTGGCTATATCCAGTGATTCAGAGTTCATCGTATCGAGAAGTCATGATAAGACGTTGAGACTATGGGACGTCAAGACAGGTACCTGTAAGACCATGAGTGGTCACACAAATTAAGTATATGCTGTTGCTATATCCAGTGATTCAGAGTTCATCGTATCGGGAAGTTATGATAAGACGGTGAGACTATGGGACGTCAAGACAGGTACCTGTAAGACCATGAGTGGTCACACTAGTTATGTATATGCTGTTGCTATATCCAGTGATTCAGAGTTCATCGTATCGGGAAGTTATGATAAGACGGTGAGACTATGGGACGTCAAGACAGGTACCTGTAAGACCATGAGTGGTCACACACATTATGTTTATGCTGTGGCTATATCCAGTGATTCAGAGTTCATCGTATCGGGAAGTCATGATTAGACGGTGAGACTATGGGACGTCAAGACAGGTACCTGTAAGACCATGAGTGGTCACACACATTATGTTTATGCTGTGGCTATATCCAGTGATTCAGAGTTATTCGTATCGGGAAGTGAAGATAAGACGGTGAGACTATGGGACGTCAAGACAGGTACCTGTAAGACCATGAGTGGTCACACTAATGTTGTATTCTCTGTGGCTATATCCAGTGATTCAGAGTTCATCGTATCGGGAAGTTATGATTAGACGGTGAGACTATGGGACGTCAAGACAGGTACCTGTAAGACCATGAGTGGTCACACTAGTTATGTATATGCTGTTGCTATATCCAGTGATTCAGAGTTCATCGTATCGGGAAGTAGAGATAAGACGTTGAGACTATGGGACGTCAAGACAGGTACCTGTAAGACCATGAGTGGTCACACACATTATGTTTATGCTGTGGCTATATCCAGTGATTCAGAGTTCATCGTATCGGGAAGTAGAGATAAGACGTTGAGACTATGGGACGTCAAGACAGGTACCTGTAAGACCATGAGTGGTCACACTAATGTTGTATTCTCTGTGGCTATATCCAGTGATTCAGAGTTCATCGTATCGGAAAGTTATGATTAGACGGTGAGACTATGGGACGTCAAGACAGGTACCTGTAAGACCATGAGTGGTCACACACATTATGTATATGCTGTTGCTATATCCAGTGATTCAGAGTTCATCGTATCGGGAAGTGTAGATAAGACGGTGAGACTATGGGACGTCAAGACAGGTACCTGTAAGACCATGAGTGGTCACACTAGTTATGTTAGATCTGTGGCTATATCCAGTGATTCAGAGTTCATCGTATCGGGAAGTAGAGATAAGACGTTGAGACTATGGGACGTCAAGACAGGTACCTGTAAGACCATGAGTGGTCACACACATTATGTTTATGCTGTGGCTATATCCAGTGATTCAGAGTTCATCGTATCGGGAAGTTATGATTAGACGGTGAGACTATGGGACGTCAAGACAGGTACCTGTAAGACCATGAGTGGTGACACAAAATTAAGTATATGCTGTGGCTATATCCAGTGATTCAGAGTTCATCGTATCGGAAAGTTATGATTAGACGGTGAGACTATGGGACGTCAAGACAGGTACCTGTAAGACCATGAGTGGTCACACTAATGTTGTATTCTCTGTGGCTATATCCAGTGATTCAGAGTTCATCGTATCGGGAAGTAGAGATAAGACGGTGAGACTATGGGACGTCAAGACAGGTACCTGTAAGACCATGAGTGGTCACACACATTATGTTTATGCTGTGGCTATATCCAGTGATTCAGAGTTCATCGTATCGGGAAGTTATGATAAGACGGTGAGACTATGGGACGTCAAGACAGGTACCTGTAAGACCATGAGTGGTCACACAAAATTAAGTATATGCTGTGGCTATATCCAGTGATTCAGAGTTCATCGTATCGGAAAGTTATGATTAGACGGTGAGACTATGGGACGTCAAGACAGGTACCTGTAAGACCATGAGTGGTCACACACATTATGTTTATGCTGTGGCTATATCCAGTGATTCAGAGTTCATCGTATCGGGAAGTAGAGATAAGACGTTGAGACTATGGGACGTCAAGACAGGTACCTGTAAGACCATGAGTGGTCACACTAATGTTGTATTCTCTGTGGCTATATCCAGTGATTCAGAGTTCATCGTATCGGGAAGTTATGATTATACGGTGAGACTATGGGACGTCAAGACAGGTACCTGTAAGACCATGAGTGGTGACACAAAATTAAGTATATGCTGTTGCTATATCCAGTGATTCAGAGTTCATCGTATCGGGAAGTCATTATTAGACGGTGAGACTATGGGACGTCAAGACAGGTACCTGTAAGACCATGAGTGGTCACACACATTATGTTTATGCTGTTGCTATATCCAGTGATTCAGAGTTCATCGTATCGGGAAGTTATGATTAGACGGTGAGACTATGGGACGTCAAGACAGGTACCTGTAAGACCATGAGTGGTGACACAAAATTAAGTATATGCTGTGGCTATATCCAGTGATTCAGAGTTCATCGTATCGGGAAGTTATGATAAGACGGTGAGACTATGGGACGTCAAGACAGGTACCTGTAAGACCATGAGTGGTCACACAAAATTAAGTATATGCTGTGGCTATATCCAGTGATTCAGAGTTCATCGTATCGGAAAGTTATGATTAGACGGTGAGACTATGGGACGTCAAGACAGGTACCTGTAAGACCATGAGTGGTCACACACATTATGTATATGCTGTTGCTATATCCAGTGATTCAGAGTTCATCGTATCGGGAAGTAGAGATAAGACGTTGAGACTATGGGACGTCAAGACAGGTACCTGTAAGACCATGAGTGGTCACACACATTAAGTATATGCTGTGGCTATATCCAGTGATTCAGAGTTCATCGTATCGGAAAGTTATGATTAGACGGTGAGACTATGGGACGTCAAGACAGGTACCTGTAAGACCATGAGTGGTCACACACATTATGTTTATGCTGTGGCTATATCCAGTGATTCAGAGTTCATCGTATCGGGAAGTTATGATTATACGGTGAGACTATGGGACGTCAAGACAGGTACCTGTAAGACCATGAGTGGTCACACACATTATGTTTATGCTGTTGCTATATCCAGTGATTCAGAGTTCATCGTATCGGGAAGTGTAGATTAGACGGTGAGACTATGGGACGTCAAGACAGGTACCTGTAAGACCATGAGTGGTCACACTAGTTATGTATATGCTGTGGCTATATCCAGTGATTCAGAGTTCATCGTATCGCGAAGTGGAGATAAGACGGTGAGACTATGGGACGTCAAGACAGGTACCTGTAAGACCATGAGTGGTCACACTAGTTATGTATATGCTGTGGCTATATCCAGTGATTCAGAGTTCATCGTATCGGGAAGTAGAGATAAGACGTTGAGACTATGGGACGTCAAGACAGGTACCTGTAAGACCATGAGTGGTCACACACATTATGTATATGCTGTTGCTATATCCAGTGATTCAGAGTTCATCGTATCGGGAAGTAGAGATAAGACGTTGAGACTATGGGACGTCAAGACAGGTACCTGTAAGACCATGAGTGGTCACACACATTATGTTTATGCTGTGGCTATATCCAGTGATTCAGAGTTCATCGTATCGGGAAGTAGAGATAAGACGTTGAGACTATGGGACGTCAAGACAGGTACCTGTAAGACCATGAGTGGTCACACTAATGTTGTATTCTCTGTGGCTATATCCAGTGATTCAGAGTTCATCGTATCGGAAAGTTATGATTAGACGGTGAGACTATGGGACGTCAAGACAGGTACCTGTAAGACCATGAGTGGTCACACACATTATGTATATGCTGTTGCTATATCCAGTGATTCAGAGCTCATCGTATCGGGAAGTTATGATAAGACGTTGAGACTATGGGACGTCAAGACAGGTACCTGTAAGACCATGAGTGGTCACACAAATTAAGTATATGCTGTTGCTATATCCAGTGATTCAGAGTTCATCGTATCGGGAAGTTATGATAAGACGGTGAGACTATGGGACGTCAAGACAGGTACCTGTAAGACCATGAGTGGTCACACACATTATGTATCATCTGTGGCTATATCCAGTGATTCAGAGTTCATCGTATCGAGAAGTCATGATAAGACGTTGAGACTATGGGACGTCAAGACAGGTACCTGTAAGACCATGAGTGGTCACACAAATTAAGTATATGCTGTTGCTATATCCAGTGATTCAGAGTTCATCGTATCGGGAAGTTATGATAAGACGGTGAGACTATGGGACGTCAAGACAGGTACCTGTAAGACCATGAGTGGTCACACTAGTTATGTATATGCTGTTGCTATATCCAGTGATTCAGAGTTCATCGTATCGGGAAGTTATGATAAGACGGTGAGACTATGGGACGTCAAGACAGGTACCTGTAAGACCATGAGTGGTCACACACATTATGTTTATGCTGTGGCTATATCCAGTGATTCAGAGTTCATCGTATCGGGAAGTCATGATTAGACGGTGAGACTATGGGACGTCAAGACAGGTACCTGTAAGACCATGAGTGGTCACACACATTATGTTTATGCTGTGGCTATATCCAGTGATTCAGAGTTATTCGTATCGGGAAGTGAAGATAAGACGGTGAGACTATGGGACGTCAAGACAGGTACCTGTAAGACCATGAGTGGTCACACTAATGTTGTATTCTCTGTGGCTATATCCAGTGATTCAGAGTTCATCGTATCGGGAAGTTATGATTAGACGGTGAGACTATGGGACGTCAAGACAGGTACCTGTAAGACCATGAGTGGTCACACTAGTTATGTATATGCTGTTGCTATATCCAGTGATTCAGAGTTCATCGTATCGGGAAGTAGAGATAAGACGTTGAGACTATGGGACGTCAAGACAGGTACCTGTAAGACCATGAGTGGTCACACACATTATGTTTATGCTGTGGCTATATCCAGTGATTCAGAGTTCATCGTATCGGGAAGTAGAGATAAGACGTTGAGACTATGGGACGTCAAGACAGGTACCTGTAAGACCATGAGTGGTCACACTAATGTTGTATTCTCTGTGGCTATATCCAGTGATTCAGAGTTCATCGTATCGGAAAGTTATGATTAGACGGTGAGACTATGGGACGTCAAGACAGGTACCTGTAAGACCATGAGTGGTCACACACATTATGTATATGCTGTTGCTATATCCAGTGATTCAGAGTTCATCGTATCGGGAAGTTATGATAAGACGTTGAGACTATGGGACGTCAAGACAGGTACCTGTAAGACCATGAGTGGTCACACAAATTAAGTATATGCTGTTGCTATATCCAGTGATTCAGAGTTCATCGTATCGGGAAGTTATGATAAGACGGTGAGACTATGGGACGTCAAGACAGGTACCTGTAAGACCATGAGTGGTCACACACATTATGTATATGCTGTTGCTATATCCAGTGATTCAGAGTTCATCGTATCGGGAAGTTATGATAAGACGTTGAGACTATGGGACGTCAAGACAGGTACCTGTAAGACCATGAGTGGTCACACACATTATGTATATGCTGTTGCTATATCCAGTGATTCAGAGTTCATCGTATCGGGAAGTTATGATAAGACGGTGAGACTATGGGACGTCAAGACAGGTACCTGTAAGACCATGAGTGGTCACACTAGTTATGTATATGCTGTTGCTATATCCAGTGATTCAGAGTTCATCGTATCGGGAAGTTATGATAAGACGGTGAGACTATGGGACGTCAAGACAGGTACCTGTAAGACCATGAGTGGTCACACTAGTTATGTATATGCTGTTGCTATATCCAGTGATTCAGAGTTCATCGTATCGGGAAGTTATGATAAGACGGTGAAACTATGGGACGTCAAGACAGGTACCTGTAAGACCATGAGTGGTCACACTAGTTATGTATATGCTGTTGCTATATCCAGTGATTCAGAGTTCATCGTATCGGGAAGTCATTATTAGACGGTGAGACTATGGGACGTCAAGACAGGTACCTGTAAGACCATGAGTGGTCACACACATTAAGTATATGCTGTTGCTATATCCAGTGATTCAGAGTTCATCGTATCGGGAAGTTATGATAAGACGGTGAGACTATGGGACGTCAAGACAGGTACCTGTAAGACCATGAGTGGTCACACTAGTTATGTATATGCTGTTGCTATATCCAGTGATTCAGAGTTCATCGTATCGGGAAGTCATTATTAGAAGGTGAGACTATGGGACGTCAAGACAGGTACCTGTAAGACCATGAGTGGTCACACACATTATGTTTATGCTGTGGCTATATCCAGTGATTCAGAGTTATTCGTATCGGGAAGTGAAGATAAGACGGTGAGACTATGGGACGTCAAGACAGGTACCTGTAAGACCATGAGTGGTCACACTAATGTTGTATTCTCTGTGGCTATATCCAGTGATTCAGAGTTCATCGTATCGGGAAGTAGAGATAAGACGTTGAGACTATGGGACGTCAAGACAGGTACCTGTAAGACCATGAGTGGTCACACACATTATGTATATGCTGTTGCTATATCCAGTGATTCAGAGTTCATCGTATCGGGAAGTAGAGATAAGACGTTGAGACTATGGGACGTCAAGACAGGTACCTGTAAGACCATGAGTGGTCACACTAGTTATGTATATGTTGTGGCTATATCCAGTGATTCAGAGTTCATCGTATCGGGAAGTCATGATTAGACGGTGAGACTATGGAACGTCAAGACAAGTACCTGTAAGACCATGAGTGGTCACACACATTATGTATATGCTGTGGCAATATCCAGTGATTCAGAGTTCATCGTATCGGGAAGTTATGATTATACGGTGAGACTATGGGACGTCAAGACAGGTACCTGTAAGACCATGAGTGGTCACACAAATTAAGTATATGCTGTGGCTATATCCAGTGATTCAGAGTTCATCGTATCGGAAAGTTATGATTAGACGGTGAGACTATGGGACGTCAAGACAGGTACCTGTAAGACCATGAGTGGTGACACAAAATTAAGTATATGCTGTTGCTATATCCAGTGATTCAGAGTTCATCGTATCGGGAAGTTATGATAAGACGGTGAGACTATGGGACGTCAAGACAGGTACCTGTAAGACCATGAGTGGTCACACAAATTAAGTTTATGCTGTTGCTATATCCAGTGATTCAGAGTTCATCGTATCGGGAAGTCATGATTAGACGGTGAGACTATGGGACGTCAAGACAGGTACCTGTAAGACCATGAGTGGTCACACACATTATGTATATGCTGTTGCTATATCCAGTGATTCAGAGTTCATCGTATCGGGAAGTTATGATAAGACGTTGAGACTATGGGACGTCAAGACAGGTACCTGTAAGACCATGAGTGGTCACACAAATTAAGTATATGCTGTTGCTATATCCAGTGATTCAGAGTTCATCGTATCGGGAAGTGAAGATAAGACGGTGAGACTATGGGACGTCAAGACAGGTACCTGTAAGACCATGAGTGGTCACACTAATGTTGTTTTCTCTGTGGCTATATACAGTGATTCAGAGTTCATCGTATCGGGAAGTCATGATTAGACGGTGAGACTATGGGACGTCAAGACAGGTACCTGTAAGACCATGAGTGGTCACACTAATGTTGTATTCTCTGTGGCTATATCCAGTGATTCAGAGTTCATCGTATCGGGAAGTAGAGATAAGACGTTGAGACTATGGGACGTCAAGACAGGTACCTGTAAGACCATGAGTGGTCACACACATTATGTATATGCTGTTGCTATATCCAGTGATTCAGAGTTCATCGTATCGGGAAGTAGAGATAAGACGTTGAGACTATGGGACGTCAAGACAGGTACCTGTAAGACCATGAGTGGTCACACTAGTTATGTATATGTTGTGGCTATATCCAGTGATTCAGAGTTCATCGTATCGGGAAGTCATGATTAGACGGTGAGACTATGGAACGTCAAGACAAGTACCTGTAAGACCATGAGTGGTCACACACATTATGTATATGCTGTGGCAATATCCAGTGATTCAGAGTTCATCGTATCGGGAAGTTATGATTATACGGTGAGACTATGGGACGTCAAGACAGGTACCTGTAAGACCATGAGTGGTCACACAAATTAAGTATATGCTGTGGCTATATCCAGTGATTCAGAGTTCATCGTATCGGAAAGTTATGATTAGACGGTGAGACTATGGGACGTCAAGACAGGTACCTGTAAGACCATGAGTGGTGACACAAAATTAAGTATATGCTGTTGCTATATCCAGTGATTCAGAGTTCATCGTATCGGGAAGTTATGATAAGACGGTGAGACTATGGGACGTCAAGACAGGTACCTGTAAGACCATGAGTGGTCACACAAATTAAGTATATGCTGTTGCTATATCCAGTGATTCAGAGTTCATCGTATCGGGAAGTCATGATTAGACGGTGAGACTATGGGACGTCAAGACAGGTACCTGTAAGACCATGAGTGGTCACACACATTATGTATATGCTGTTGCTATATCCAGTGATTCAGAGTTCATCGTATCGGGAAGTTATGATAAGACGGTGAGACTATGGGACGTCAAGACAGGTACCTGTAAGACCATGAGTGGTCACACACATTATGTATATGCTGTGGCTATATCCAGTGATTCAGAGTTCATCGTATCGGAAAGTTATGATTAGACGGTGAGACTATGGGACGTCAAGACAGGTACCTGTAAGACCATGAGTGGTCACACAAATTAAGTATATGCTGTGGCTATATCCAGTGATTCAGAGTTCATCGTATCGGGAAGTCATAATTAGACGGTGAGACTATGGGACGTCAAGACAGGTACCTGTAAGACCATGAGTGGTCACACACATTAAGTATATGCTGTTGCTATATCCAGTGATTCAGAGTTCATCGTATCGGGAAGTAGAGATAAGACGTTGAGACTATGGGACGTCAAGACAGGTACCTGTAAGACCATGAGTGGTCACACACATTATGTATATGCTGTTGCTATATCCAGTGATTCAGAGTTCATCGTATCGGGAAGTGAAGATAAGACGGTGAGACTATGGGACGTCAAGACAGGTACCTGTAAGACCATGAGTGGTCACACTAGTTATACATATGCTGTGGCTATATCCAGTGATTCAGAGTTCATCGTATCGGAAAGTTATGATTAGACGGTGAGACTATGGGACGTCAAGACAGGTACCTGTAAGACCATGAGTGGTCACACTAGTTATACATATGCTGTGGCTATATCCAGTGATTCAGAGTTCATCGTATCGGAAAGTTATGATTAGACGGTGAGACTATGGGACGTCAAGACAGGTACCTGTAAGACCATGAGTGGTCACACACATTATGTTTATGCTGTGTCTATATCCAGTGATTCAGAGTTCATCGTATCGGGAAGTGAAGATAAGACGGTGAGACTATGGGACGTCAAGACAGGTACCTGTAAGACCATGAGTGGTCACACAAATTAAGTATATGCTGTGGCTATATCCAGTGATTCAGAGTTCATCGTATCGGGAAGTTATGATTAGACGGTGAGACTATGGGACGTCAAGACAGGTACCTGTAAGACCATGAGTGGTCACACTAGTTATGTTTATGCTGTGGCTATATCCAGTGATTCAGAGTTCATCGTATCGGGAAGTTATGATTATACGGTGAGACTATGGGACGTCAAGACAGGTACCTGTAAGACCATGAGTGGTCACACACATTAAGTATATGCTGTTGCTATATCCAGTGATTCAGAGTTCATCGTATCGGGAAGTCATGATTAGACGGTGAGACTATGGGACGTCAAGACAGGTACCTGTAAGACCATGAGTGGTCACACACATTAAGTATATGCTGTTGCTATATCCAGTGATTCAGAGTTCATCGTATCGGGAAGTCATGATTAGACGGTGAGACTATGGGACGTCAAGACAGGTACCTGTAAGACCATGAGTGGTCACACACATTATGTATCATCTGTGGCTATATCCAGTGATTCAGAGTTCATCGTATCGGGAAGTTATGATAAGACGGTGAGACTATGGGACGTCAAGACAGGTACCTGTAAGACCATGAGTGGTCACACACATTAAGTATATGCTGTTGCTATATCCAGTGATTCAGAGTTCATCGTATCGGGAAGTCATGATTAGACGGTGAGACTATGGGACGTCAAGACAGGTACCTGTAAGACCATGAGTGGTCACACACATTAAGTATATGCTGTTGCTATATCCAGTGATTCAGAGTTCATCGTATCGGGAAGTCATGATTAGACGGTGAGACTATGGGACGTCAAGACAGGTACCTGTAAGACCATGAGTGGTCACACACATTAAGTATATGCTGTTGCTATATCCAGTGATTCAGAGTTCATCGTATCGGGAAGTCATGATTAGACGGTGAGACTATGGGACGTCAAGACAGGTACCTGTAAGACCATGAGTGGTCACACACATTAAGTATATGCTGTTGCTATATCCAGTGATTCAGAGTTCATCGTATCGGGAAGTCATGATTAGACGGTGAGACTATGGGACGTCAAGACAGGTACCTGTAAGACCATGAGTGGTCACACACATTATGTATCATCTGTGGCTATATCCAGTGATTCAGAGTTCATCGTATCGGGAAGTTATGATAAGACGGTGAGACTATGGGACGTCAAGACAGGTACCTGTAAGACCATGAGTGGTCACACACATTAAGTATATGCTGTTGCTATATCCAGTGATTCAGAGTTCATCGTATCGGGAAGTCATGATTAGACGGTGAGACTATGGGACGTCAAGACAGGTACCTGTAAGACCATGAGTGGTCACACACATTAAGTATATGCTGTTGCTATATCCAGTGATTCAGAGTTCATCGTATCGGGAAGTCATGATTAGACGGTGAGACTATGGGACGTCAAGACAGGTACCTGTAAGACCATGAGTGGTCACACACATTAAGTATATGCTGTTGCTATATCCAGTGATTCAGAGTTCATCGTATCGGGAAGTCATGATTAGACGGTGAGACTATGGGACGTCAAGACAGGTACCTGTAAGACCATGAGTGGTCACACACATTAAGTATATGCTGTTGCTATATCCAGTGATTCAGAGTTCATCGTATCGGGAAGTCATGATTAGACGGTGAGACTATGGGACGTCAAGACAGGTACCTGTAAGACCATGAGTGGTCACACACATTAAGTATATGCTGTTGCTATATCCAGTGATTCAGAGTTCATCGTATCGGGAAGTCATGATTAGACGGTGAGACTATGGGACGTCAAGACAGGTACCTGTAAGACCATGAGTGGTCACACACATTAAGTATATGCTGTTGCTATATCCAGTGATTCAGAGTTCATCGTATCGGGAAGTCATGATTAGACGGTGAGACTATGGGACGTCAAGACAGGTACCTGTAAGACCATGAGTGGTCACACACATTAAGTATATGCTGTTGCTATATCCAGTGATTCAGAGTTCATCGTATCGGGAAGTCATGATTAGACGGTGAGACTATGGGACGTCAAGACAGGTACCTGTAAGACCATGAGTGGTCACACACATTAAGTATATGCTGTTGCTATATCCAGTGATTCAGAGTTCATCGTATCGGGAAGTCATGATTAGACGGTGAGACTATGGGACGTCAAGACAGGTACCTGTAAGACCATGAGTGGTCACACACATTAAGTATATGCTGTTGCTATATCCAGTGATTCAGAGTTCATCGTATCGGGAAGTCATGATTAGACGGTGAGACTATGGGACGTCAAGACAGGTACCTGTAAGACCATGAGTGGTCACACACATTAAGTATATGCTGTGGCTATATCCAGTGATTCAGAGTTCATCGTATCGGGAAGTCATGATTAGACGGTGAGACTATGGGACGTCAAGACAGGTACCTGTAAGACCATGAGTGGTCACACACATTAAGTATATGCTGTTGCTATATCCAGTGATTCAGAGTTCATCGTATCGGGAAGTAGAGATAAGACGTTGAGACTATGGGACGTCAAGACAGGTACCTGTAAGACCATGAGTGGTCACACACATTATGTTTATGCTGTGGCTATATCCAGTGATTCAGAGTTCATCGTATCGGGAAGTTATGATTATACGGTGAGACTATGGGACGTCAAGACAGGTACCTGTAAGACCATGAGTGGTCACACACATTATGTTTATGCTGTGGCTATATCCAGTGATTCAGAGTTATTCGTATCGGGAAGTGAAGATAAGACGGTGAGACTATGGGACGTCAAGACAGGTACCTGTAAGACCATGAGTGGTCACACAAATTAAGTATATGCTGTGGCTATATCCAGTGATTCAGAGTTCATCGTATCGGAAAGTTATGATTAGACGGTGAGACTATGGGACGTCAAGACAGGTACCTGTAAGACCATGAGTGGTGACACAAAATTAAGTATATGCTGTTGCTATATCCAGTGATTCAGAGTTCATCGTATCGGAAAGTTATGATTAGACGGTGAGACTATGGGACGTCAAGACAGGTACCTGTAAGACCATGAGTGGTCACACACATTATGTATATGCTGTTGCTATATCCAGTGATTCAGAGTTCATCGTATCGGAAAGTTATGATTAGACGGTGAGACTATGGGACGTCAAGACAGGTACCTGTAAGACCATGAGTGGTGACACAAAATTAAGTATATGCTGTTGCTATATCCAGTGATTCAGAGTTCATCGTATCGGGAAGTTATGATTATAC
>CAMPDV010001595.1:0-105883 GCA_946699065.1 Loxodes magnus
CTATCTATTAATCTTTTGATTCTTACAAATTTTATTTCTCTATCAATTAAAAAATTCTAAACATTTTCCATTTTAGCCAAAGGAATGTGAAACCATTTAGAAGAAATAGTTTATTATTAGTGCTTTCTCCAATTTAGTTATTATTCTTATCAATTACTTGTAAAGTTAATAGTAACCTTTAAATATCCTTATATTTAATATCCTTACTTAATTGATCATTATAAATCTAGTAATTTATTATTATTACTATTTTTGTTTTTGAAAGTCTTTACTTAAATAGTTATCTAACTCTACTAGTATTATTTTTATTTAGTTTCATGTATGATATTTACTTCAGTAAAATTATTAAATCTTTAATTGAATCTTTTATTTCAAAATTAAGCTAATTATTACATTTCCAATCTTTACATAAGTCTTAATTATTCTGCCTAATATAGTTAAAGATATTATCTTTAGATACTTTTCCTTTTTATTTAATTAATACATTTTACTAAAAGAAGGCTAAAAGATTATGCTTTTTATTGCTAATTATTTAAAGGACTAACTAAAGCTTCTCTTGTCTTTTATATTTATAATAAAGAGTAATTTTATTCTTTCTCGCTTTCCATCTTATTTCTGAATCTTCTTTGTTATTAAATCTCTTTAATATTAAATTTAAAAAGAGTGTAAGATTCATTACATTTAGGATTTGTACATAGATAGCTTTTACTAGTCTTAAGATATTATTAGGATTTAGAAAGCTAAGTATCTGATGTTATCGTAAAAGAAACTAGCACTACAGTATTCTTTTGCTTTAAGAAAGGTAAAACTTAGTATTTAATAGTGCAATTTAGTTGTATAGAGTTACTAGTTCAAAAGAGCTATTTAAGTATAGTCTAAATAATTTATATTCATTAAACCATTAAAAGCAGATACTATTACAACCTTACTAATGCTTCAATCTTCTCACTCTACTTTAGCTAGTCAACTTTAACTAAAATTAGTGAAAACTTGTCGTTCTAATATTTAGCATACTGGAGACTAGGTGAATTGAATTTAAGAAGAGTATCTAGTGGATGAAAGAATTAGTAAAGATAATAAAAATAAATGTTTTACCACCAATCTTCCAGAGATAAGCTTTTCTAAGAAAAAGGAATTATCATAATTGCGAAAAGTAAAATTTTTTTAAAGGTCTTTCAAAAGTTTATGTTTTCAAAGGATAAGTGCTTTCAGAAATCATTGGTATTTTCTGCGATTTTAGAGTTTAAGAATTGAATCAACTTTCTTCCATGTAATTAAAAAAATACTATAAAGAAATGTAAACGATCTAGACAACTTGATTTCCAGTTATGTGAGCAACTTTGATTCATGCAATAAATTATCTAGCAGATGTAACAAATTTTTGACCCTGTACTTAGCAATTTAAAAGAATAGAGAAAAACTCGAGCTAAATTTCAAATGCTTACTTAGATCAGCATTTAGAAATTCTTAATACATCAAAAGATATAACTCTAAGAAGAATCAAGCTTAAATAAATAAGAATTATACAGGTGCTTAATATAAGGATAGGATCAATTTAAGAGCTACAAATATTTTAAAAATAAATAAATGCAAAAGTAAAGAAATTTGAAAAAGCATACTCTTAAATAGGCAAAAGGTAATCCTTAGAAAATAGCTACTTAAGAAGCTCAAGTTAGTTTAGAAAATTTCTAAATAGTGCAGAGGCAAAATAATTATTTTGATAATTTTTAATGAAGAACAGAAGAAGAGAATTTAGCACCAAATTTTTATATTCAAGCTATAAAGGTAAAGCTTTGGGTAGAATAAATTTATTGGACTATCCTTTGATGTGAATGATAAAATATCATCTTTACTACAAAAAAAGAAAATAAAGCTAGTTCAGGAAAATTCTAAGAAGGAACAAAGGAATTAGCAGCTTGCGACCCCACAACCTAGAAATATTTAAGACTTATTCTGAAAGAAATCTTGAGTAGTATTCTTTAAAACTGAAGGTAGGTAAGTTTCATCTAAGTATATTAAGCATAAATATATAATAACTTGTGGTAGAGGTGGAAATTTAAAATTCGAAATGAACCACTAAAAAAGAATAATGATAAATTTCTAAAGATTATAATGAAATTATTATCCGACTATGGATCAGGATAAAAATATGCAAGTCCTTTCGAATGAAAATAAAAATACAAAGCATAACAAGAGAATTCTTAGAAAAAAATTAGAAATGATAGCATCAATTAAAGCAACAAAATTATTGGTAAAATTACTGCTTATGATTAAATGAAATTAACTAAGCTTCATGACATTTTGAGCAAGGCTAAAAAGCAGAAAGCATATAAATGTCAAGTTGAAGTCTCTAATAAGATAACAATGAAAATGTGGGTGAATTGGTTTAAATCTTTGGATTTGTTTGGAGATGGAAGAGACTAAAACCGAGAATCAAGGCTAAGACTAAAAATTTTAAACTCACCAATTGATAAAGCTCAGAAGAAATGTGCAGCCAACTAGCTTAACATTAAGATGAAGGGAAGATCAACCTTGCAAAACGTCCTGAAGCAAGTTATGATTCCGATTGTAAAAGAACAAGAGCTTTCAAACTTTTCTTGACATTTTATCTTAAACTAAATAAAATTATCTTTCTAAATTTTTTAACTATTAATCTTAGTTTTAAGAAAGATTTAAATCTAATTACTATTTACTTCGTTGGAACATTTTAAGGTTTATTTATACCTTTAAATATAAAAAAAATTCATTCGTAATTACCTGATTTTTATCTTTAAAGTTGTTATCAATTTGATAGTAATATTCCTTATTCTACTTAGTCTATTAAATTGAAAACATGTTTATTATTTAAAAATCTATTTCCTATCTATATTTACTCTTTTTAATTTTAAAATAAATGATTTTAAAAAATTGAATATCTATGAAACTTTTCTTGATGCATATAAAGTAAGGTAGCTGAAATATCAAGCTGTGATCTTAAAGCTTTTCTCTCTTTCTATCTTAACAATTTTGATAACTACGATATTTAGAATCTTTTGTTTGCTCTCTTAATTTATAAAATTTAATTTCTTTATTTAAGAACACTAGTAAATTAAAAGCTCTGAATTTATGCTTTTTACTATTAAATGATAAAGTTATTTATTAATAGGATATAACGAGTAAAATTATGAGAAAATATAGCTTGTAAAATATCGATCATTTCTATCCAACTATTTTCATAAATGCACAAAATTTTAAATTATTTTTCTTTCAGATTTAGAAGTATAAGCACTGCTATTTCACAGCTATAAGTTAGAATCGTCTAAAACTCATAAACTAGAATTTAAATTTCTGTTCTATTAAAAGTTAATTTTGATAGAGCAAATAAAAAAGAATCAAATTATAAAATTTAAGACTAGTAGGAATAAATTTGAGAATGAGGATGTTATATGAATATTAAAAAGCTTTTATCTTTTTATTTAATGGCTAATAAAATTTAATTTCTAAATTTTAGTTTTTGAATCTAACACTCTTTTCTAGCTCAGCACTAATAACCTTAAATTTAGTTTAAATTTATTTTAAAACATAAAATTCTAAATTTGACTATTTTATTCCAAATTCCTTTGCATAAATTTATTCTTATAATTCTTTAATATTTTTAGTTTGTGAACATTTAGTTTCTCATATGTTTGCTTGAGATTATTAATATAATTTATAAAGCATTACTATAACCTAAACTAAAGTTAATTTCCAAGCTATTTCTAATAATTTTGGAGATGGATACATAATGAGCTATTTATCTTTCAAAATTTTCTTAGAATAATTGAAACATGAATATATATCAATTCATCTATGATTTCTTCATAGATCTAATCCTAATTACATAATAACTTAGAGACAATTTATTCACCTTGAAAATTGTTAATATACCAGCTTAAAAGAGATCTAAAGCAATGCTAAGGAAAAAATTGTTAAAACTAAATAATTTTAAAGTTAATAAGAGTAAATAAATTAAATTTCCTTTATTATAATAATTTCTTAAGTAAGCATATCCTATTTATCTATTATATATTAACTCCATTAACTATTTTCTGTCTACATTTACTATTTAGTTATACTTACTTTTGTATATAACTTTAATAAATATAGAGGTAAATACAGCTTTCAATGCTTTACATCTTTCTTTTATCTTCAATTTAACTTTAAATAATTAAACTAAAGCGAACTTCTTATACTCACACTCTAAAGGTTCTTAGTAAATTTGCCATTTTCAATCTTAATTTATTATCAACATGAATGTACTTTTTAAATGTGTACTCATAAAGACTTAATAAGTTAATTAAAATGTGAAATAATAAAAAGATTTGATTATATCTAAAATAATAGGCTAAGCAGATTGTATAACGAGTGCTATTTGCCTCAGTTATTTTTATAAAGCTAAGATTATTATATCTCTCATATCTATTTAACTATTTTTGTTTTATATTACGTTTTCTATTAACTTTTAGTGCATATAGATATAGTAATATAGTAAAGCTTAACTTAATTATAATAAGAGTCTTTTGATATTATAGATAAATAAAGCCTTAGCTTCACTAATTAATTCTTTATTCAAATTTTTAATTAAATAATTTATAAATTTACTTAAGAGAGAAATAGCTATGAAGAGAAAATATTTAAAGCTTTTGATATATCAATAGAATAAAAGAAGTATTTTGATGTATATTAGAGCATAAAACAGAAAGGAAAATTGATTATATTGAGGATATTTAATATTTTACACTGATATCATATGAAAATATAACGAAGCACATTAAATCGAGAAAAATTTACATAATATCAAAAATAACTAACAATCAGAGAGAAATTTATTAGTTTTCTTAGAAGGTAAATAGCACATACAAAATCTATTAAATAAAGATAGTCTTTATTATTAATAATTAAGTTTATAAAATGCTTAATCTCAGCTTATTAAAAGATAAATATAAAGAGTCAACTAAACTTTTTTATTTAGGATATTTAATTATAATATAGAAATAAATAATAGCGATCTTATAAAAATAAATAGAAAATTAAGACATTATATTAACAATTTTTATTAGTAAACATTGCTAATATAAAATTTAAAATCCTACTTTTTTTAAATGTCAAGCAACTTTAAAATTAGAGGGTCAGAATTTTTTATTTTCGCTTATTAATTTTATTTTATTAAAAATAAATAAAAAATGTTTTAATCTATAAGAAAGACCCTAACTTCTCATTATATTTTCTTCCATTCTGTGCTACTTAAATCGTACTAATATAAAAAACTTTCTACATTAAATTAAAAAACACAATTTTTACCTAATATTGGTTGAGTAAAATCGCAATAAAGATGAAGAGAAGGATATTAATTGCCTTGGTTTTGAATAGTTTTTAAATCATAAGTTTAAGTGGGTAATTCTCAATTATTTCCGTAGATCAGAAAATATTTCGTTTTTGGAACATAAATAGCTGAACTTAGTCCTCCTATAATTAAATTCTCTTAGCAAATCGATCATTCATTTCTAATAATCTCATATTTTAAAATTTTTTTCTAATAATAAATTTCTTTATTATATCCTCCAAAAACAAAAACCTACTTGCTATTTTAATCGCATCCAAAGAAGTTAACTGGAGTATTTATTGATTCTATTTTAATAAATTTCTTTCTTATTTTATCGAAAACTTCGCATTCAATCGCATGCTTTCACTAATGATTTTCCATTTCACAACCTGAAATTATGTAAATTAAATTTTTTTTGTTAAAATTTGTTTTACGTGCGCATCTCGGAATCGCCATTTAATAATCTTCAGTTTAATCTGATGAAAAGAAAGTAAATCTTTTAGTAAAATCACCACCTGAAATCAACAATTCATCATCTTTTAACTATTCTATTTAAGTATTACTTTCCTTAGTTTTCTCAATATTGATTTCTTATTTTTAGAACTACTTCAGTTGCAACGAATAAGTAATCTTAGTACTTGAAGATTTAAAAATAGTAGAAATTTGTTTGAAATATTTAATCGTCACTAGATTGGGAATTATTTCATATTTAGTGACTCTATACCAAATTTTCCAAACAGTTATTTCTAGTTCCTTAATAACTTTCTTAGAAATAAAACTTTAACTATACTATCTTAGTTAGCGCTCTTCATTTTATTTATTTAAAAATTACCTTTGAAGCTTAGAATTAACTTTATATATAAATGTTCTGAGTATTTTATAATAGTTATATAGATAGTTTAGAATAAGAACTATGATACTTACTTCTGCTATACTAAACTATAAAAAGTAAAAAGTTCTATTATGTTTTAGAATATCAAACTTACTATAAAAAAGAGTAGAAAATTAATGGGTAACACAGCAATTTTGTATTTTAGAGAACAAGAGTTTAATAAAGAAGAAGACTAATTAAAAGAAATAGCAACTCTCTTAAAAATAATAAATCAGATAATTTAAAATTTATACTTTATATATATTCATAAGTTTTAAAAAAGAAAGCATTCATTTTAACTTGGCTCTAGGAATTACCTTAGTTTGATAGAAATTAAATTTAGAAAAAATAGATAAAACTAGGTTATGAATGAAACATTCTTAAGTGATAAAAGTATGAAATGAGTTTCTAAGATTTAATATATACTGTGAGAATAAAGAAGAAAAGCTAAAAGGTTTATATTTTCTAAATTATAAAGTGATCAAATATACTTAATATTTTCAATTAAAGACTAATAATCACATCTTACAATTAGATATGAAGAATATGCAAAAGAGATGTTTGGAGAAAGGGATACTACTTAACTAAAATATAATTAAATCTTAGTAAGGGGATAAAGATACCAAACTGATTTAAAAGAATAATAAATAGCAATATTTTCTTGGACAAATGTAAGAGAATTTAGTTGATGAGATTTAGAACTATTTTAATAATCTAAAATCTAATAGATAGATAAGAAACATAAATCTCAAACTAAGGAAACTGAAATTTATTAAAAGGATTTTAAAAGATAAAAACTAAATCTCAATTTTAGTAACTAAATTATCCAGGTAAAATTTATTTTATTTAGATTTGCTTATAAAATTATAGAAGCCATTCTAGATATTAGTATCTATTTTAAATTATTTTATAGAATTCCATTTATTAGCATATAGGATATACATAGTAGGTTCTATTTTAGTTATTCCTAGATACATTTAATTAAGCTTTTATATCTGTTTCTTCTGAGAGGAATTTAATGGTTTACTTAATAGTCTAATTATTGTTTAAATTTATATTTTAATACTTAAAAGGAAAAATAATTAAAATGCCGAAACCCGGGATTGAACCGGGGACCTTTAGATCTTCAGTCTAACGCTCTCCCAACTGAGCTATTTCGGCCATATTTAATAGATCATACAATCTATTTAAGCTATAAAACTAAAAAATCACTAATAAGTTAATTTTGCTTAGATTTAACATAAATCATATAAGTATTTGATGAAGCATTAAATAACTTTGCTTCATAATTAAATTTAACTATCTAATACTATTAAAGAACCTTAACTACTAAAATAATAAAATATGCTTATAAATAAAGTTATACATGAATATTAAAACTTTCAGACATAAAAATAGTAGTTATGTAAAACTTAATAGGTTATATAAAGAAATAATAAATCCTTTATATTTGAATAATGCTATAATAATATATAAAGAAAAGCTTTCTAATTAATAGTTTATTATAAAATGCAAACTTAAAATTAAAAAAGTATAATTAAGATTTTATTCTTAAGGAAGTTATTAAGAAACTAAAACTAGAATCAAAGAGAATAAATTTTCGCTAAGTTTGGAATAGGTGTAACCAAATATGAAGTTATTCCTAATTTAACTACAGTAAAATATTTCAAGTTAATACAAACTATTTTACAGTCTTCAAATATTATGAAGACTTATTCATTGTAGACTAAATAGTTTCAATAGAAAGTAACTAACATGGAAAAAACTTTATTGAATGAAACTTTCATAGAATATATATAAAATGAGACAATTGTTATATCTGGAGGATTTCAGAGCGTAAGATTTACTATATATACACCAGAAAAAACGGAAAATTATTAGATGAAATTCGCAAGAAACACTCATAAAACAAATTTTAATAAAAGGAAATTAATTTATATCATTTCAGGATCTATTTCTATTGATTAAGTAGAATGAGAACATACAGCAGAATGTGAGGTATTTAATATGAGACAAAATAGTTTTACAGAAATCCAATCTATTTAAATTCCAGTTAACTTTTTTGGTTGTGACTAGCATAATAAATAGATATATGTATTTGGTGGGCACAATTAATAATTATATTATTGTAAGGATATTTAGAAATACGATATAATAAAGAATGAATGAAAATTTTGTCAGTTTGAGTTACTTGAAGGAGGATTATGCTCCGCTATTTTTGTTCCTCAAATAAAGGGTTTTCTCATATATGGGAACAGGAAATAATAAGATACCCTAATATTTGATTTAAAATCCATTTTAAAAGAAGGTGAAGTATATCCATGCAATTGGAATACCTAATGTGATTATAATCAACCAGTTCTAAGCGCAAATTTTGTTTTTTAATTCAATTTTGATAGTATACTGCATAGCTACGATCTGCGCACTAAAAAATGGAACTTGATTTAGTGAAGAATGAAAATTTTTCTGAAATTCTACTTTTTATATTTTAATACTTGGATTTAAATTAAAAAAAGGATTAGAAAAAGTTAATAATCTCTATTCTCATTATTTGTCTTAGATTTATACATCTATCTTATTATTTTTTTAACTCTCATATTTTTACTAATTTAATTTCTTAAAAATAAGGTTAGACTGATATTTTTTCCTTTATTATTTTCTCAAACTTGAAGATTGAATCATGTCTTGTAAGTTTTACATGATTATTTATGTAATTAAATTAAATTAAAGTGTTAAAGAAGGATCGTCTACTTAAAAGCTTCCTACTTCCCTATCCAACCAATAGGAACTTGATCTCTTGGTGGTCTTCTCCTCCCTTCACTGTCAAGTTTTCGGAATGGTTGTCTCTTCATATAGCTTGCTTTCTTCTTATAAATTTCTCCATTCCTGGTTGGGTATAATTAGGTTAGATCATTCCATATTTTCTATTAAATCTTCTTTCTCTTCCAGCATCTTCTTCATAGGTGGCCTGTTCTCCTGCAGATGTAACATTTTTTCCTAAAATATTTCTCTTTAGTTTGTTCAATTGGCTTATTATTCTCTTATTCGATCTCCATTGGGATAGATTGCATAGCCTATTATTTTACACTTGTCTCTAATTTTTCCAATTTATATGAATATTTTCATTCGATTCGTATAATTGTTCCAGCTGCCTATCGAATTCGTCAATTCTGATATTCATTGCAGCCTGGCTTAAGTTTCTAGGAGCATGGGTTTCCTCATCTTCTAAATGCTCTTGGTGTTCTTAAGCTAGTTCTTCAATCTGTTTTTCCAGATCTTTATTTTTTCCTATTAATGCTAAGATAAGCTTAGCCTTTTCTTTTATCGTCATTCCTAAGATTTGTTCTTTATTGAGATCTCCGAGGTCCATGTAGGGGTTGAATGTCCTAATCTAGACCTGAAAGTTACTAATCTTTTGCTTCTTGGGAAGGTCCTCAGTCGATATTGTTGTATGTTAGTGTTTCTAGGGTTGTTTGGGGGTGTTGTTTAGAGTTGCTCCTATATGGTTTAAGAAGAAGGTTAGGTTTTGGAAGATAACGTGTGGTGTTTAGAAATTTAGATTTCCTGCTTCCTCTCTTCCTTTTTAGCTTAGAAAGAGGTGGTATAGAAGCCCTTTTTGAAACCTTCTACCATATTTTGATTATTTATGTAATAAATTTTTTATTCTTTGCCTTTAAAAATAAATAAACAATTCTTCCTTATTTTTATTTTGTCTCTATAAAGCTATTTTATACTAAGCTATTTTAATCTTATATATTTTATATTTCTTTTAAATCTTTCTATAAGTTACTCAATATAGGTTCTTTTTTATCTAGCATTCATTTTTATCCAAGTAATAAAAAGAAAAATTATTTAAAGATTCTTAATAAGAACTTTATTTTATCATCCTCTGAAGCTTAATATTTTAATAAATCAACTAATTTCTAGATTTTAAGATAAGACTTAAAAACTTATTTAAGATCTTTAGTTTTATATTTGGTTCTTGATCTTTTACTTATAAATATCAATTAAGCTTATTATATCAGATGTATTACTTTTACTATTGTTCTATAAATAAAAATCTTCTATTTACTTTTAGGATACAATTATTTACTTTCTCGTATTAATCTCAACAATCATAATGCTTAATATAAGTGTGTTAATTTAGAAAAGTTCATATCAAAGTTTTCTGATAGGTAATATCTATTGTTGGAGGTTATTATTCTATATCATTTGGATTGTTAAGTTATTAGGGGAGTTCTAGCTTATAGTTTCAAGAATTTTAAATATCCTAACGATCTATTCTGATTATGTAATTCTTCTTAAATTTACTACAGAGAAGAGTTAAGAACTAGTCCCTATCATTTGCTAGAGTTCTCTGATTTATTAATTTCCATAGAGTTAATTAAATCATAATTCAT
Organism: Loxodes magnus; assembly: GCA_946699065.1. Classification (NCBI taxonomy): domain Eukaryota; phylum Ciliophora; class Karyorelictea; order Loxodida; family Loxodidae; genus Loxodes; species Loxodes magnus. The sequence continues at coordinate 10,613 of CAMPDV010001595.1, forward strand.
TAATAAAGTTCTCTGGTAGCTTTTGCTAATTCTTAATTCTACATCTAAAGGAGAAAAAGATAGTTGGCTTCATCCTTTTAAGAGTTACAAGGTTTTGCTGGAGAGATCAATTATTTCTTAGGTACTATTTTATATAATAAGAATAACATTAATTTTGAGGATCGCTTGGCCAATCAGAGCAGTAATGGATTTCAAATCAACAATGAGAATTAAAATAGCAAAGATTAGAAATTGAAAAATACAAGAAGATACTAGATAAATTAGGCGATCAGTTAAACCTTCAATTTCTGTCTATAGAGGATGGTATTAGAAAGATCTAATCTCAAAAGAGATAAAAACTAATAGAGATTTATTAAAAATTAATTCTAAAATGTTTTAATTTCAGTTTCGATATTCTAATGTTAAATAAAAGAACTGTAGGAAAAGAATACATTATAATAGGAAATTATTTGAAGTATCTATGAATAATAAGGATGTTGATTTATAGATATAGAACAAAAAAATTTTTAATAAGACTTAAGAAGAAAATTATGTTGCTATATATAATAAAAGCAAAATCATTAAAACAGAAAATGGTGAAGGATCTAAATATACAGAAAGAATAAGAAAAAACATAATAAGAGATCTATATTAATATAACCAACTTAATCAGACTTAATATGTAAGACAAATTTTATGATAATAAGTTTAGCAATTTAAAAAGTAATTTTAAGATGAAGCTGATTCTGATATAAAGTCCATATTATAAATAAAGATGTCAGAAAAATAAAACTCAATGCCGTTCTTTAGTTCAAGAGAATACATTTGCTAGATTACTTTATGTGAAATCCGAATTTGAAACTATTAGCTCTTTTTATCTTATAATATAAATTTATAAATGAATATAAAAAATTAAAAAATATCTAAATTTAAACTTTTTAAGATACTTAAACTATGAAAGAGTCGAAGCACATAAAGTTATTTTTTAGAGATACAATTCTCTTTTATCTGTAAATTGAAATTCTTTGAATTACTAACCTTATAAAATTATTAATTAAATTGACATTTTTTATCTCTTAATCACAAACTCATTCAGAATTATTTCCACTAAACTTAGTTTATATGTCATCGAATCATTTTATTTATAATGTGAATTTTTTTTCTAAATATTTTATCTTTTATAACAACCTGTGACATTTTTAAAATAAAGCTTCTCTTTATTTAAATAAGAAGTAATTATACACTAAAGAAATAAATTAATTTTTTTATCTATTAAAACCAATTTAAATAGAAAATTCTTATCTATTTTTATGTTTTTAATTAAAATATAAACTATTATTTCCTCTAAATTACTTGGCTAGAAATTTAGTTATATATTTAAGAAATTAGAATATTGTTTTCTATTCATAATAAATGCTGCTAAGATATAATAAATTGATTATTTTAATCTAGTTTTATTAAATTATTTCCTCAGGTAATTTTAATAAAAACTATTAGCTACTAATATTTACTAGACATAGAAGGTAGTTTAATTATAAGCTTTAGAATATAAAATTACTTCTTCATGGCTATTTTGATTATATTAATTGCTAAATTAAAAAGAAATTTCTTATATAAAATTTTAAATTTTACCTAAAATACTTATTTTATGTATTCGAAAATCAAGATATTTTAATAACCTTTTATAGATTATATAGTTAAGATGCATTTAATTCTAAAATGTTCAGTTTAAATATATTATAATTTAATAAAATAACCAAATAATTTAATCTTCATCATTAAAAAGGATTAAGAAATAAAATGTATTAATATATGAATGAATTTTCCTATTCTAAGTTATTATTACTAATAAATTATTAAAAATAATATCAATAAATTCTCATAAGTACATTTAAATGGTGTTTGCTTATAATCAGTTATAATTGTTTTTTATTTATTTTATTTAGTTTTAATTTCTTATATTATATCATTAAGCTTTTTATTACTTTTTTAATTTTGTGTTCTCATTTATATTTTTCTATTATTTTTAATTCTATTAGCTTGCCAAGCTTTAAATTAATAAAATTAAAATTTGTTAATTTCCTCAAGTTTATCTGGCTTTATTTAATCTAAAGCTCTTTCACTTTAAGATTCTATTATAGATAAATCTGAAATTTATGCTTCTTTTAAATTTTCTCTAGTAAAAGCCCAAAAATAATTAAATTAAAAGTATTTATTTTTTGTACTATAAAGAGGAAGTAAATTTTCTTTTTATATACTATTAATTTAGTGTTTTATGTGTCAAAATAGTTATATTATTTTCATCTATTATACCATTTCTTACTTTTTTAAAGATTTTAATAAAATTCTTAATTTATTATTTTATTTCTTATCGTAAGTAAATACTATTTCTATTTAGTAAAAGTACAGCAGTTCTACTATTAAATCTGAACAATCTTTGAATGCTTTTTAAATCAATGTAATGAAATTTCATTTATATGTAGTATTCATCCTAAGGCACCAACATATATTAAATTGTAACTTCCAATGGTACCTTATTAGTTTAATCTTAAATTTATAATTTACAAGAATATGAGTTGTTAGCACATTTATTTAGTCTACTATTAATAATCTATTTTATTTTCATTATTTCTTTAATTTTTATTTTCAAAGAGTTAAATAATTACTAAAGGCTGGTAAATTATGTAACGAATAAGGTACTAATACGTTTAATTTTTAGCCGATTTTCCTGTAATTTCCAGGATTTTACTTAATTAATAATAGCATATTGTTAAATACTTTTAATAATTTAAATTTTATATTACAGTTTATCCTAATAAAAGAAATATACATTAGATATTTGCTTTACAAAATTAAATAAATTAAGTTACTAATTTTTAATTTTAGTTTATAATTGAAATATCTATATTTTCTAATATTTTTAATTTAACTTTATTTTTCTATTTTTCATTTTTTAGTCTTTTTACTGAATTTATAAGCTAATTTTATAGTAAAATTATTGTCTATTAATCTTTACCAAATATTTTAAAATTAATCTTCATCATCACTTTCCAATTAATCTTTAATATCAATTTCATATTATTAAATCATTATTATTTGCATATTTTTACTGTTTCTAAGATTTAGATTTTCTTCTTAATATAATGTAGACAATACCATTGTAATGACTTTTTTCATCTGTAGAAATATTTCTGTTAAATTTAAATCAGAATCATTTTAACTTCACAGGTTTATATAAAAATGAGTTCATTTTTGCAATTTTAAATAAAAGATTTTTGTTTATACTTTTTGAATCTAAAAATGTAACTTAATAAAATATTATCTTTAAAAATTTTAGTTTTTATAGTAATGCTTTTTTCTATTCTAAGTAATAGCAACTTATATTTTTTTAATTTCTTAACTACTACTCTCTTATAAAAAAATTTGCTGAAATTTGTTTTGAATCATATACATATTAGCCTCGTAATTTATCTTAAGAAAGTATGGTAAATATATCTATTAAATTGATAAATATTATTAGATATTAGATTAGCTGTATTTTAATTAAATTTTAGCTTTTGTTATTTATCTCAACTTAGTTTTACATCTAATGAGAACATTTGTATAATTAAAAAGATGGTGGGAGATTGACCTTCTTGACTAAACTTTCTGGTTTTATGGCTAGTAACAAGTTCCTTTCCTGTCGCTAAGAAAGTCCCAGATCTGAGTCATTTTCTGAAGGGAACACTATCTTTGAAATTATCCTCTCTTGGTAGGGGTTTGAAACCTGCTGCTCATAGTATGGAGCTCCCTAGCAACTGTGTCTGGAGCACAACAGGATATCACTCTATTTTCCAAACCTCTCATTATTTCTAAAATTTTATATTTCTAAAAAATAGATTAATTCAAATTAATTTAAATCTGCTATGCTAAATTATAAGAATTTTAATAAATATCACTTTCCAAAATCTCTTATAATCCATTATTTTTAGCTTTACTTTTTGTTACACTTTTGGTTATATACTTTAGTATATTATTAATATCAATACAAGCTAAACATCCTAAGTGGTTCGTCATAATTACAAAAATGGTTTCATTAAGGACAATATAAATTTATCATTCCACCTGGTTTTATAAAGCTTATTTTATACCACTCTTTTAGCAATATATCAAAATACTATTATGTAGAATTTACTATATTAAAGATATACTAGATAGCTAATCGAATAATAGTTTAAATAATATTTTAAAAGTCTAAAATGCTAAGATCAATGCTACAGTCTACTAAACTTTAGAAATTATTATGAGCAATTTTAACTTTCTTAAGTTACTTACGTAATTGCTATAGTTCTCTATAAGTAAACTTGGAATTACCAATGTTTAAATAACGTAATCTCTTGTACACAGCAAATTAATTTCCTTATAAGTCTTAGATAGGAAATGCTTCTATATTGATAAGATTGTTGTTAAATAAACTAAGTTTTCGAAGTCCTTCATAGCATTTTAGTATTCTTATAACATCCTCATTACTCAAATTCATTCCTACAAGACTTAAATTTTTTAATTGTATGTTTCTTTGTATTTGTTCTAATCAGTCTTGGCTTTAAATAGTGCAATAATGTAAACTCAATCCTAAGAGTTTATGACAGTTCTCACTCATAGTCTGGAATGTTTCATTGCTTATATTTTCTAAATCTGAAAGCATTATCATTGTAAGTTTTGGACAGTTAGGGAAAATATATTATAAAGTTAAATTAGAAACAAATGGCAATTATACAAGATATAGCTATTCATAGTTCTATCCATAATCTCCTATTTACTTAATGGCTATATCACTTATAGAGGAATAACATATACTAAGGGATTTTAATTTAGGAGTGTTCTTAAGTAAAAGAGTAAAACTTTCATCATTCAAGTATTAGCAACAAAATATTTCTAAATATTGTAGTTAACCAAATTATTAAGATAGAAGAGAGGATAATACTTCAAGACCAAAGTTTGGAGCTTCAATTTTTACTTTGTAACTTGATTTCTCTTAATACATTATAAAATATTCCTAGAGTCTTCAGTTTAGGATAGTTCAATTACTTTCAAATTAGGGCAATAACTTATAAACTAATCTAGGTTTTCATTATGATTTATGATAATCTCTGTTATCTATTTCCCCTTTAAATCTAAGAATTTTTTCAATAGACTTAAATTAATTCTTTTACTATTAATTTTCAAAGTTTTAATATTAAGGTTTTAGCAGTAATCCATTAGAAAATTACCCTTTAGATTATCAATACCTTAAATATCTATAGTTTCTATACTTGATAATAGTTATAAAAAGCTTAAATTATACTCTTCTATTTATAAATTACATAGAGTTACTTTTCTTAAATTTTATAAAAAGCTTACAAATGATAAATCAAACTTCTAGAAATTTGCTTTAATATCTATCTCTTCAACTTTATTTAAGCGCCTTTAGTCTTTATCTTGTATGACTAGAATGCATTTAGTAACTCCTTAGTTAATTTATTCACATGAAGTATTAGTAAATTCCTTTAAATTGATAGTAATACTCTAGAATTCTGATCTAATCATTTAGTTAAAAACTCATTGGATTTTATTCTTAATAATAGTATAATCTTCATTATATTTATCTATCTTTAGTTATTTAAACTGGTAGGATAATTTGTTTAAATACTAGTTAAGTTATTGTAGATTAGCTTTATCTCTGTTACTAGCAAACTTAAATATCTCATGTAAAATATAGTTATTTTATCAAATCCTTATCTAATAACTTTGTCTTAGTTGTAATTAATCCTTCAGCTATACTTCCTTATTACTTTATTAAAAATGTTGATGGTTTGGATTATCAGTTGCTATTTTAAGTTATCCTTATTAAATACTTATCAGCTACTCTTGTATTATTAAAGATTGTTAGTCAGTCTAAAGGTTTAAGTTTTAAAGCATAGTTTTCTGTTCCTCTAAAGCATTAGACTACTCTCTATAATGCTAATCTATTTATCTTGCTTACTATATTTTTTCTTGGCTGTAGTCTTTACTGGTTTTTTTCATTTAATAATATAATTGAAAGTTATTAAAGTAGTATTAATAATGAAGCAATAAATAGTGTAATAAATATTTGAGAATGATAATTTATTTATTTATTTTAACTAAATGTAAAATTAAAGTTTGCATATCCTGGGTTTTCAACCAGTTTCTGCTGACAAGTTTTTTTCCGTGGTTGTTCTCCACGACCTTTTTTTAAAGTGGACGGCTACCACGAAGGATTCTCTTAATTTCTTGTTCATAGTTTCTATTTATATATTCCTTACTCGGTAATCCAAAGTTTGTTTAAGTTTCTTCAGGTCCTTTATTCTTCATTGTACTTGAGTTATCTTCATTTCTTACAATGTCTTAGTAAATGATACCAAGATTAGCAGTACCAACAATTTTTATATCGTTTTTCTAATTTCTATTTTTAAAAAACTTTTTTCTCCAGCATCTCGATTCTTTTGTTTATGTTTGTATCATTTTTTTCTTAATTTCACTTTTCTTAATGTTGCATTTTGTGCTAATCTTCTTCTATGATCATTCTTTGTGATTAATTGAAGTTAGTTTACGACATTTCATAAAGTTAATTTTCTGTTACTACTGAGTTTTTAATCAGTTAACTTTTGAGAATTAGCAGTTCGTTATTTTAATCTTCTATGTAATTCATTAGCTCCCGGATTTTTTCTTCTTAATTACATCTCTTCATATTTTGCAATTTTTTCTTTCATTTTTTCGATTTCGCTTTGGAGTAAATTGTTATTTTTGGTTTCAGGGTTTTATTGTTCATTCGGACCAACCATTACTTTTCCCTCTGAAGACGAGCTATATTCTCTATCCTGTTTTTGCTTTTTTAGCTCCTCGTTCGTCACTTGTTCTCTTGCTTTTCTTTGTTATTTCTTAGAAAGAAGAATGTTCTTCTCCATTTTTTGTTGAGAATAATAATATAAAGGTTAGATTAAATAGTAATACTATAGTACTATAGAGATATGATACATGATATCTACTAATTACTTATTATTATTGAATACCTTTGTTTTATCTATCCTATTATTACTATTTATTTAATTCCTACTTTAGTTATTATTATAAGTCATTAATATTAAATACATTATAAACATATTATATATTTAACTCATTTATTTTTAAATTAAACATATGTTTAGACATGCTAATCTTAAATAAACAATACTTTACCAACTTTAATCAAAAACTTATAATGCTAAGTTTAAAAATTTATTAAAAAGAGCTTTAAATATAAGAAAATAGCTAAATAAAGTTAGCTAAATAAAATTAATTTAGCAAAGTATAATTTAAAATAATTAGTTCTATTTTATTTAATTATGTATATTATATTAACATTTAATATTATAATACTTATCTAGTTTTCAGCAGCTATTCAAAACTTTAATATTTATTTTTCATTATTTACAATATTCAAATATATTCTAAATTAAAATTCTATCAACATTCAATTCAAACTTATTGTTTCACTATGCTACTATGTTTCTTAATATGCTAAAAGTAAAACTTATTTATTTTAATTCAAACCTATTCTTTATAAAATTGCTTATTAATTCTCTTTATATTATTTAAAAGTTATGTTTTGCTCTTAAGGCTAGAATAATTACAAAAATATTAAATGCATCAATTACGAAAATTTAACTAAGTTAAATAACTTTTCTTAGATAAGAACTAAATTATTTCTCTAAACTTAGCTCTTAATTTTTATTTGAATGTTATATAAATAAATTTCTATCATAATTTTATTAAATGCCTTGAAAATCTTATTATGTTAAATTAATTATAATAATTATTATTAGAATATCCGCAATGTTCGAAAAATCACCATTTGAAGACAGTTTTGAATATTGAATCTAGTTTTTACAAGCTCTAGTACTCGAGATTCTTGTCTTATTGTAATTCCATCTTAAAATTTCTTGCTCTGGTTTCAAATCCATTTTCGACCTGAAAACCGCTCTATTCTTTACGCATCAGATCTAATTTTCCTTATCGTTATTTGTTATTAAATTTTTTTCTGTGATAATTTTCTTTAACTTTACAAAATTCGGCGCAGTTTCTACGGATGATATTTATTTTTACAATAATGGAAAGTTATTAAATTTTAATCCTTTTTTTTCTTTTTTTATTTTTTGAGGAGCCTTTTCAATCTCCATTTTTCTTTCAGTTCTAGTTAATTCTGTATCTTCTTAATCTGTAAATTGTTTTCGTCTAAGAACTCTAAACTTGGATCCTCTCCACTTGGGAATTCGTCTAACTAAATTACTCTCGTTAGTAATTCCAAAGAATATCGATCTCCCTCTCTTAATTGGCCATTCTGAGGTTTAAGGTATCATGAAGTTCATGTTGGATCTTTTCTATCAACTTTTCATTCTGCTTTCTGAGCTTTCTGACCTCTTCTTGGAGGCTTAATACATCTTTGATGAGTTATTCCATACTTATCTGACCAGAGGGATTGAATTCTGTAATCTCTTGAGGTAAAGCGAACTTCATTTGTTTACTGAGTTTTTCTTTTAGTGTTGGTGTTTGTGCTTGAGCGACTTTCTGAAGTTTTTTCTTCTCCTCCTGTTTTCGCTACATGCCAGTTTACTGTTTCTTAAGAGTTAAAATTTATATTTGAAATTCGACATTTTTTCTTTAAATTATTAAACTAATTTATAATTAAATTCAATCTTATATAATAAAAAACGGCTGGCAAGAAGGGCTTTTTCCACCTCCTCAGAACAGAAGAGAAAACCAGAAACACATATTCTCATTACGTCTTCTTCAATTTAACGCTCTTCTTAATAAAAATAACCAGAATTATCTAATAGATTAGAAGAACTTATAAAGAAATAACTCCTACAAATTAAAATAAAGCGGATCGCTTCCATCAAAAGACAAGTAAGAACTGAAATAAAAATTCAGAACAAAAAAGTAAGCACATCTCTCAACACCTCCATTGAAAACTGAAAAAAGAGGCCATTCAACTGAATCGATAAAAATAATAACGAAAAAATAAAAAATAAACAAAGAAAGTAAAGTACGATAGATCAATATAGATCCTATTACCTTTGATTTAGACAATACGGAAATAGAATAAATGGAATCTGATTAGATGAAACAGTTGATTCATCAACTTATTAAAAACAAAAAAAAATTTGAAGATGAATTAAACTCCCAGAAGGAAGAGATATTTGTAATAAATCAGGATTTTATAAATCATGAAGAAGATAATGAAGCCCATATGGTAGACCGAAGAGCTAAAATCGGAGTTTATGATCAAATGGCAAGTTTAGAGAATGTATTTGAATAATGCAAGAGCAAGACAAGAAGTAAAACTAGATTAAAGACTCAAATTAATAGAAGAAAACCTTTAGAAGCCTTCATAAAGAACTCCAATGGAAATAGAGAAACAAGAAAGGACATTTCCTAGAGAAAGAAAAAAATACTAAATTTGCAACAGCACTTGACATTTAAGGGGGAAATATCCCCAATAGAAAAAATAAGAATAAATATCTGGAGAAATGTCAACTAATAGTAACTGAAGTAGCGAGCGACGAAATTCTTTCCATCGGGAAATGAGAAAATCTGGAAAAAAAATTCTAAACTCAGATTATATAAAAGAGAGAATTTAAGGAAAAAGGGTAATGCAAGGAATGGACATACAGGAACGGAGATTTTATATGTTTAAAACTTCAATTAAACCAGAAGGCGAGCAGTTATTTTAATGAATTTAATGAATTTCTTTTAAGCTGAAAGGCGATAAGTATCTTAATGATATATGATTAATTTAACTATAATATATTTTAAATTTAGTTTTTATCTTAATTTATATAAAATAATTTAAATTTGATTTAATTTTATTAAATTGTGATTTAGCTTTATTTAATTTTAAAATTAATTTATCTTAAAACTAATTTAATATATTTTTCAATTAAAATTATTTTTAGACTAGTCTTAATTTAAATTTATTTCTAATATTTAATTTCTTATTAATTTAATTAATTTTAAACTAAAAGAGTTTTTGGACTGCAACTTCTTGCAGTTTAACGATCCCAACACTCCCTTCATGGGATAACGGGGATATCCTGTTGCTTTCGAAAAGCAGCTGCCAGGGAGCTCCATCGCTATGGGCAGCCAGGCTTCAAGCCCCTACCAGGAGTGGATAATCAAAAGGAAGGCGTTCCCTTGTAAAGGTTGACTTTGACCAGGGACTTTCTCAGCGACAGGAAAGGAACTTGTTCCTAGCCATAAAACCAGAAAGTATGATTCAGAAGGTCAATCTCAGCTCCCACCATCTTTTTAATTATTCTAAATAATTTTAATAAATACTTTAGTTACTAAACTTTGAGTCCATATTAAATAATTTATTTGATTAAATTTTAATTTAATTTCGTATTTCCTTCTAATTAATTTTATAATATTTCAGGTAAATCTAAAAATAAAATTGATTAAGTTAATTTAAATACAGTTTTAATTTATCGATCGCTAATTTTATATTAAGTTAAAATAATTTAAATTAAACTTACTTTTAAGTTTTAGTAATTTAGGATAAATTAACTAACTCAAATTAAGTAAAATTATTTTAAGCAAATATTCAGTTTTCCTAGATTAATTTTAATTAATTTAAATTTACTTTATTGTAACTATTTCTAATTTAAATTTTAGTTATATTTTAATTTAATAGTCTGCTTTATTTAGCTACTATTCATTAATTTTTAGTTCATTATTTTCATTTCAATCTAATTTTAAATTATCTTGAGATAAAATCTTAAATCATTTTAAGTTTTTTTTAATTCAAGTTTTTTATTTGTCTTAGGTATGAAAAAATGGTGTTAAGCTGGAATTGACTACGGATTCCGGTAATTCACATTCAAGCAAGCGAAGGTACGCAGTTAATCCTGAGCATCAGCACTGTTTAGAAGTTTTCAACTTTAAATGCGAAATAATTCCATCCTAATCTCATCATTTTAGCCTTTCTTGAGGAAAAGTAAGTATTAGATAAGTGGTATTGTAAAGAGTAGCAGAAAATTGAACAATTATGTGTGTTCGATAGGGTCAAAAAGCGAACATATCTTAATTTAATTTAATATCTATTTTAGCTTTTAAAATTAAATTTAGATTTTTAATCAATTTTAGTTTATTTTCCTTAACTTTTAAAAAATTTGAATATAGTATAAATAAAATATATTTATTTAATCATAATTAAATTAAACTAACTAGTTTAGAAATTATAACAAATTAATATCTATTTATTTACTATTTTATTTTACTTTTTTAATTAAATAAGCTTTAATTTGTTGTAATTTTATTACTAATTATTTATCTTTATTTTAAATTATATAAAATGCCACCTAAGAAATAATAGACTTCTATTAACTAATACTTTAAAAATAAGAATAACCTAATTTAATTGAAGAATAGCCTTAATAAGATAAAGATTAATAATCTAAGGAATCCTTTGCATAATCAGTTCAGCAAAGGATATCAAATATCCAATATGACTTGAAAAAGCAAAGATAAAAAATAGAAAATTTAGAAAACTTACTAGAAAAATTAATGGAATAATTAAACCTATAATTCCCATCCATAGATGAATCATTAAATAAAATCTAATCGTAAATAGTAATTAAATTGGAATAAATTGATAAATAATTTAACGAAGTCCCTCAAATGTTCCAATTTCATTTTTCTTAAATTGAATATCAAATAAAGCAACTTTAAGAAAAACAAGAATAATAACAAGTAATAATTTAAAAATTATAAGATTAATAAGATTAATAATCAAATATCCCAATGGAAATCGAATCGGAATTCTAATAATAAGAAATAAATAATATCAATTATTATCACAAAAAGATTCGGTGCTATTTATGCTAGAAAAATAATTGCTGGAAAAAATGGTGGAAGAAACAAGAAATTGAAAAAATTAACAAGTAATAAATATTAGACTAACTTTTCAGAATATGATCAACAAGAACAGGATAAGTATACAGAAAGAAATTCTACAACTCAAGAAACAACGAGTTTTATAAAAATGGAAGAAGAAACTATAACGATAATTAGTGGATGAGGGAGAGACAAGGATGGCGGACTAATGTAGTCCTACGCAGTCCTTTAGTTCAGGAAAGAGCAGGAACAAAAACAAGTGAACCCTGGAACTCTTTTCTAAGACTATAAACTTAATTTTTATCCTTTTTTTTTATATGAGTAAATTAATTGAAATTCATAATAAGGATTTTGTAAATAGTTATTATAATGTAATGAATGTTAGTTTCTTTATTAGGAATTTTAAATATAGATTATTTCCATAGGTTAAGATACTCAATAATGAATTATATTTCTTTAATATATTAAATTATATAGTCTTTAAGTTAATGCTTTATCATATATTTTAAGAGAGCAATTTAGTAGGGCTATTGGTCTTCAATTACTTCGGACACTTTTACTTCCTTTTTTGAAGATAGGTAAAATATTAATTCTTTTCAATTCATTTGATATAGTGAGTGTTCTTAGCATGTTTTTACTAAAATTGTTACTTTATTATGTAATTTCTATTCTCCATATTTAATTGATTCTGCTATTAAACCATCACTACCTGAGGCTTTGTTATTTGCTAATTGATTTATTATTTTTTTAATTTCAGATTCTTAAAAAAGAGGCGTTTCTTATAAGAGACGGAGATCAAAATATATAATAAAAGGTTTATTTTTATATATTTTATTAATGTTTCTATTTGAATTTTCAATCTCTTCTTTATTCAAATTTGAATGATTGTCAAAAACTTAATTTTCTCAATTTTAAATAAATTGCTATTGTTACTCATAATTCAAATTCATCTAATTACGTATTTTCGGATTAATTAAAGTTTTTACTTATTTGAACATTATTTATGCATTCTTATTAAAATCTCGATGCTTTTCTTTAGCTTATGTATTTTTTTAATTTCCAAAATTCGTGAAGATATTTTTATAAGATTATTTATCCTTCATAAGTTGGCAACTTCTTGGCACCCATAAAAGCTTAAAGAATTTTATTATTAAATATTATCTTATTTAGCTCAAGAAAAGAGTTATGGAAGCTTATAATAATTGTTTTTGTACACTTGCTAACTAAGTACAATCTGAGCATTAATAGTAATTAAATCACAGATAAATTAGTACTACTTTTAGACATTGCTTTAATCTATTAGTTAAAATAGGGAGAATTATCCCCAATAAAGATTTTGATATTATCTTCTTACATTAGAATCCTATATTATTGAAATCTTAAAGAGTAAACGATATTCTTGATATTGATGTATTCTAGTTAAATCATATTTTAGAGTAATAAATAATGGGAAATGCTCAGTATGCAAACCCGAATTTTGAATCACAAAAAATTAGAGAAGTCATCAATATTCGAACGCTTAGTTGCTAGGAAATAAACATTACATTAATTTTAATTGCTTAGTCTATGAGCGAATGTGTTGCATTATTAGTCATTCAATACTATTAGGTTATTTGCTTTTAAGAAATCTAATGGTCTTTAAGTATTATTGCTAATTTGTAATTAATTACTGCCGAAATTAGAAAGAAAAGCATTTAAATTATCACAAAGAATAGTAGGCCTCTAATTGTCATTATTACTTATTATATTAGAAAGATATTCATAAGCAAGTTCTTTTTAAATGTTTGACTTTTCATTTGTAGGTAAATAACATGAAGCAACTGTTAAATACCCAATTCTTATACTAATAAAATGTCCAGGAAGATTTGAGAAATCTAATTAATTTTAAAAAGAATCAAGTTACTTCTTTACTAATAGACATACTCCCCCTACTCCAGTATTAGCATTTTAAATATTTACGATACTATTCTATTATTATAGGGCTATATTAATCTTATATTCATGTTTCATTTATAGAGAAAATCTAAAAATTATTATCAATTATAAAAGACTATAAAGATAATTATTTACTGCCAATCGATTTATATCAATGTGTTCAATTTTTTATTATTTTTGTGCTTACGATCCTGCATGTAATCCTCTTTTATAAATACATATTTGATTTATTCCTTTTTATCAACCTAAATATGTACTAATTCTTTTCTGATTCCAGGGTAATAATTTCTTTAATAAGTTCATTTTAAGTTGACTTCTGTAAGTTGTAAAGACTCCAAATCTCTTTTTGGAGGTTTTTATGTACCTAACAGTTCTAAACTTTTGAATTTGCAGCTTCTTTATAATTAATTAAAAGAATCACTATTTATAACTAGTGAAATATATAGCATCCATTTTCTTTTAATTATATAAATAATCTAATTTCTATTTATTCCTTTATAATCAAAAGTGCGCTATCCGGGACTCGAACCCGGGTCAACTGCTTGGAAGGCAGTTATCCTAACCACTAGACTAATAGCGCCTTAATAAATAATAAATCAAAAACTTTTAAACCAAATTTAAGGAAAATCAATAAGGAAATTTAAGGTATAGTTAATTACCATTTTATAATGAATATCCATTTAATATAATAATATTTAACTAATATAAAAAAATATTTGCGTACCCTAGGCTTTCAACCAGGTACAGCGGACAAGTTTTTTTTCGTGGTTGTATTCCAAGAAATTTATTATAAATGGGTGGTTAATGCAAAGGATTACCTTAGTTTCTTATGATTAATTTTTATTTATAAACGCCTCATTCAGTTATTCATAGTTTATTTAAATTTCTTCAGGTTCTTTGCTCTTCATTGTGCTAGAGTAACTTTCATTCTTTGCAATGACTTAGTAAGTGATAATTAGATTAACAGTATCGACAATTTTTATATTGCTTTTCTACTTTCTTTTTTGGATAAATCTTTCTTTCTAATATCTCAATTCTTTAGCTTAGGTTTGAATTAATTTGTTCAAGTCTTAGCTTTTCTTAATGCTGTTGTTAATGGAGATTTTCTTCTATAATCATTCTTTGTGATTATTTGAAATTGGATTAAGACATTTCGTAAAGTTAATTTTCTGTTAAAATACTTTTTTTTATCAGTTAACTTTTAAGAATTAACAATTCATTATTTTGATCTTCTATGTAGTTCATTAGCTCCCGGATTATTTCTCCTTGATTAAAGAAAGTTAATTAATACTTTGCAATTTATGCTTTCATTAGTTCAATTTAATTTTAGAGTAATTTGTTATTTTGAGTTCCAGGATTAACTTATTAGTCAGATAAAGCATTACTTTTCCCTCTGAAGAAGAACTAGACTTTCGTTTCTGTTTACTTTTTTAGCTCCTCATTAGTCACTTGCTTTCCTTAATTTCTTTTCTTATTCTTAGAGAGATAAATCTTTTATTGCATTTTCTCTTAAATATCCATTTATGTATAATGTTACTATAAAATAGTAATTAATAAATCATTTAATCAAAATTAATAATTTTGCTTATAAAGTCTTATTTAAGACTCAAACTAATCCTTTAATCATATAATCAAAAATTAATTCTTAGTTTCTAGCAAATTAGGTAATTTTAACAACTTAAAGTGTTTTTGATACTATAGCAATTTTTATTTAAATCTAATTTATTCAAAATACCGTAATTTTAGTAAATTAGTTACAAAAAATACTTCTAAATATGTTTCATAAAGTAGCTAGAAATTTAATTCATTCTTTAATATTGAAATAGAAGGCGACATGCATATCTGTAGATTAAGTGAGCTTGATAATCATTTTAATCTAATCATAATATTAGGCTTTAATATTAATTTTGATTGATTGATGGCTATATCAATAATATCTTGCTAATAAATAAAGTTAATTATAAAATTAATAGTAATATAAGAATAATAATAAAATTTTTAGATAAATAGTTTTAGTCTTTAACTCTTCTTCTTCATTTCTCATAAAATTCTGATATATTAACTAATATCTGCATATAGATTTCACTTCTATTTTATTTGCTCTAACTAAATTATAAAAGTATCTATGTCTGGTCTTATGTTCTCGTCGAAAGCTAAACACCTGTAAAATAGATCAACTAGTAAAGGTTCTTGTTATATTTCGTTTTAAAATCTAGGAATCATTTTATGGATATAAATTATTTACTTTAACTAAGAATCTAGAACTGGATAAAGAAGCTCTTCATTTAATATTTCTACTCCTATACAACCTAAAGATCAGATATCACTTTTTTTACTCACTTTCTTTTCAAATTATTCAGGAGCCATTCATTGATGTTCACCTTTTTATTCTATTGCTCTTAATCAGTTATCTTAATTAAATAATCCAAAAGTTAGTATTTTAGGAAAATCTTAATCATCTAACAGAATATTAAGAGATTTTATTTCTTTATGAATTAAGTTTCTATTGTGAATAGCCTTCAGACCTTCTGCTATTTAACTAAGTAAGTTAAGTTTCTTATAGTATCTTAATGTAGAGTGACAGTTTTTGAATAACTACTTTGTTTAAATAATTTAGAATAAACTTCCTTTATTCTAAAAATCAGTTAAAAGAGCTATTTCTTAAGTATCGATAGCAAATCCTATAAGTCTTTAAACACTTAAGTTCTTTATTAGCACGAGTTCTTTACATTCAAATCAGAACTAATCTATTATTTTATCGTTCTATTAGTTAAATATTTTAAATCCATACATAACTCCTTAGATATTAACCAGGTAAGTCGTTCCGAATTCATCACAAGTCAATTTCTATAATTCACCAAGAAATTCGTTGTTAGGAACTAAATCTCTATATTTCCATATTCTTACTTCACAACTACTATCAAATTACTATAAGACCTTTCTTATTTCTTCTTCTGTTATTCTATTCATTACTTAGTTTACTTAGATTATCTCATTTGTAACTGTTAGTTAGGGAATTTCTAAATTTGGATTAAGTTATTTTGCTTTACTGAAGCATTCAAATACTTCTTGATTTAGGTTTAAAGCTTGAAGGCAAAGACCTTTATTATAATAAGCTTATTCATAATTAGGATTAAGCGAAATAGCTGCGTCGAAACATAAGATGGCATCGGGATAATTTCCTATTGTATAAAGAGATAATCCTTTATTGCAATGAGTAACTGCATTATTAGGATTTAGTTTCAGAGCCAAATCGTAGCTCTAGATTGCTTCAACGAGTTTGCCTAATTTAGTCAATGCAAATCCTTTATTGCAATGAGTAACTGCATCATTAGGATCAAGTTTCAGAGCTAAATCGTAGCTCTAGATTGCTTCGACGAGTTTGCCTAAATCGCTCAATGCTCTTCCTTTATTGCAATGAGTAACTGCATCATTAGGATCAAGTTTCAGAGCTAAATCGTAGCTCTAGATTGCTTCGACGAGTTTGCCTAAATCGCTCAATGCTCTTCCTTTATTGCAATGAGTAACTGCATCATTAGGATCAAGTTTCAGAGCTAAATCGTAGCTTTAGATTGCTTCGACGAGTTTACCTAAATCGCTCAATGCTCTTCCTTTATTGCAATGAGTAATTGCATTATTAGGATCAAGTTTCAGAGCTAAATTGTAGCTCTAGATTGCTTCGACGAGTTTACCTAAATCGCTCAATGTATCTCCTTTATTGCAATGAGTAATTGCATTATTAGGATCAAGTTTCAGAGCTAAATCGTAGCTCTAGATTGCTTCGACGAGTTTGCCTAATTTGGTCAATGCAAATCCTTTATTGCAATGAGTAATTGCATGATTAGGATTTAGTTTCAGAGCTAAATCGTAGCTCTAGATTGCTTCGACAAGTTTGCCTAATTTGGTCAATGCAATTCCTTTATTGCAATGAGTAATTGCTTGATTAGGATCTAATATAATAGCAATGTTAAAATATTCGATAGCTTCTGTATAATTTTCTTCTTTGAAAAATTAATTTCCTTATCTGAAATATTATTAGGCTTCAGACATTTTATAAATGATAATATTAATTATTTTGAATTTTATTTTTTTTATTTATATAGGCTTATTTTAACTTATGATGTAATTTTAATTTATTTAATTAAATTTTTTTTAAATCTCAATTATTTCTTTATCATATTCTTTTTACTTTTAAAAGATGAAGTATTTTTTTATTTGATATAGAAATTTTATCTGATTATTTTATTTTATTTCCTTAATATTTAATCTTTTTATCTTACTAAGTTACATTTTTATTTCAAAACCTATTAAATATAAAACTTATAACTAAATTTATTTTATCTTCTAACTTGGAAAGATAAAATTAGATAGTGTTTCTTAATACCTAATAACTTAATTACAATTAATTTGCTTAATATATGTTAGATATGTTAATTTCTACTAAGTTAAGACTTTTATAGCTTGTAGTATAAATAAAATGGAAATAAAGCATTATTATTATATGCTTGAATAATATATTTCTATCCTTATAGAGTATATTCCTTTAATTATTTAGGTAGTTATAAATGCTAATAGTAGTTGCTATACTTTATATTTTATTATTAGTATAACCATTAAACTTTATCTCTTAAATTGTCTAATCATACAATAATCTATGGATTTTAAAACTGATTTATACAATTATCTTTTATATATAAGAAAATAATTTAAATAGTATAATCAGTTTAGCTTAATGTCTACATATAGTAACTATAAGTATTTAATACCATTTGATATATCTAGTTAATAGAAATTTAAATCCTTAATTTTAAGAAAAAATTCATTTCTGTTTTTGAGCAAAAAAACAAGGTGATGAGCAATAGAATTTAAAAATAATCGTAGCTTTATCCTAAGTATCAATGGGAAAGCTCTCTTAGAATATTGTAATTAAACTGATAAAGGAAGAGACTATATGTGAAATGATGGAAATTTAAGAGACTATATCTACAAGTGAAACTGCAAAGCCTAAGTACTCCTCGGACTATGTCCTTTATAATTGCGTTAGATGACTCGAGGAGGAAATTTGTACCTTAAGGCGGCAAAATGTGTCGATTATCATATTTATTTGGAATACATCCAAGAATTGTGATAGTCGATATAATTCTACTGAAAAGGAACTGACTGACTTCTGAAATTAGATTTAAGATCTGAATCTTCTATATTGCAACAGCGAGCAGAAATTTGGACTTGCAACACTTTAACAGATAAATGTAACTCCTACAATTAAGATGGAAATAGAGGAAACTCCTCTAATATCACCTTCCATGCTTCTCCCTAAAATAATAGATTTTAAAGATAAAAAAGAAATATTATTCTTTTATGGAGTTGCAAGCATTTATTTCGATAATATTCAATATTTAATTAAAGTCAAAAAGCTTCAGGGAAGAATTATATACTTAAATTAAAGGACCAAAAAAACAATAACTCTGAGCAAGAAAGTAGGCATAGTAATTCAATAAATGTTCTGTGATCGCAAAATTAAATTATCAAGAGGAAATTTTTTTTCTAAAAAATTAGAAAATGAGAGAGCTGGTATTATTTAGGAGGAGAGAACGTCTTCCCTTGTATTGTTGCAAATCCAAGAAATAGGCAAACTTTAATTTAAACATTTTAATATATCAAATATCTTTTTACTAAGACTATATGCAAAAAATTGATTGGCAAACACAAACTATCCTAAAGGTATGCGTTATTCTTATTACTTCAGTATTGTTGATATTATTTATATTCCTGGTCCATTTTTAGAAGCTTACTTAAGAACTCTTTCGGAAATATTAATATTCTGAATAGTAGACCAGACCTAAAGTCAGTTAAAACATCAAGAACATATTTAGTAATAAACAACAGCAAACGACATTCAGACTAATGTAAGCTTAGAGAAATAATTATGAGTAAAATAATTGAATTAAGTTTGCAAATCTTGAGAATGACTTTATAAGTGAAACTAGTCAAACTAAAATATTTCTCTAAGATAGAAAATCTAAGAAATCCTTGAGTAAGCATATTAAATTATGAAAACACAGTCTATAAAAAATAATTTGAAGTAACTTGAGTATAATCAAGGTAACCTTGCCAAGACTCTATGAGTTTGAGCTATTGTTTCCATTTTTATGCTAAAGTTTAAATATCAAAAAGTCCAAAAGCTATTAAAAATTAAAATATATAAAGAAAAGCTAATAGTAAATATGGAAAATTAAGGTTTGGGGTTGCTATTTGTTAGAGGTAAAACTTGAATCAAAAAGTTCTTTCGATATCCTAGATAGTTGAGCTGAGAACTATAGCAAATCTAGACTAGCTATATCCTTCTAAAAATAAAGTAGTTGCTCTAGCTCTAATTAAGCGAAGACCTAAAAGCTGTTTAAAAGCTACAATAAATATGTTAAATTAAATCTAATCAATTTAGACTATGTAGATATATCAAAGAAGATTAAATCCCTAGCTGAAACAAAATGAAGTATGTAACCTTTAAAACTTCACTCAAAATAGTAACTAATTCTTAATAGAGTCAGCTGCATGAACCGATAGTTTATATTTCTAAATTCTAGTATCTTTTTCCTTAGAAACTTGACATTCTGGAAGAGCACTTACAGACTCAAATTTTCCATTATAAAGACTAAAAAGCAAGTTAAAATAAAGTATTTAATAGATCAGAAGTTAAGAAAGTAAGTCTATAATCCTAAAGATATTAATAACTTATTTCTTAATTTAAGGATTTCCAGAAAATTCATTATAGACGAGAAATCAGCAAATCTAATACCATTAAAATAAAATTCCTACTTACTAGATTAATATGGTTACTCCTAATATAATTCCAAGGTATAGATGATAAAAAAGCATCGTAAACAGTTGATAATAGATATATGAGACTATATAGCCTAAACGATTAATAAAAATAATAAAAGAATAAGGGATATAACGTTAAGAATATACTAGTTAAGTCTTTTAATCAGTAGAGTAGAGTTATAGAGAAATAAAATGTATACTGTTCTAAAACTATAGCAAGCAAACATTTTAAGGTATTATGAAGAGCTTTTTATTGAGTCAAAACTATATGATAGTTAATTTTGAGTCAGAATTTTAGCTTGTAATGATTAATAAACCTATAACTAGAAATGAATCAACTTTTTGATGATATCAGCCATATATGCTATATAAAGCTTGAGGCTTACATTTCTACACTAGATTTGTAAGAAAAAAAGCAAGAAATAAAGTCTTCTAATCAGATTGATTGTTTAATTAATATTCTCAACATAGCGTTAGTCCTATTAATATCCTTGAGAGCATTTTCTCTAATAGTAAAATAACAGAATGTGAAAATTTAAAGCTTAATTTTATTATTTATTCTTTTCTCAGTAGTTTCATTAAACATAGATTCTAAACCTAACTACCTTTAGTTTCATTTATCTAATTCTAGCGAGCTTAATCAAACTCCATACCTGAGCTATGAAGGGCTATCTTAGATTGTTTTGTTGCAACAGATTCTTTCTTAGACTGCCTTTTTCAATAGTTATAGCGAACTCCTATATAAAAAGAGGATAGGTAAGCCTCTAGCTTATATCAGCTAATCAGTAAATAAGATCTAAATAGTTTTTTACTCTAAGAGTAGAAAAATGGAAGTCTCAGATGCTATTATGATAATTTCCTATTACTATCTCTAAGTACGCTAAATATAAAATTATTATAGCTATAAGTCAAAGGAAGAAAGAATCTCTAATTCGAAGTTATAGCCTAGTTAGTAATCAGATAATTAGAAAAAAGCATCATTAAAAAGATATACTCAAGAATATGAGAATACTAGTTAAGCAGATAGTCCAATAAGATATTTTTAAGATAATCTTAAGCTAATATACTAATTAAAAGCCTGATTTTACACTAATGAAACTGCACAAGATTCTTAGCATAGGATAATTCTATCTTGAATGTGCCATTATCAAACCTCATAGAACAAGACACTTTAATATTTCGATATTGGTGTGTGAAAAATTAGATCATAATTGTATTTTCCATATAACCGTGCTGAGTAAGGTAATTATAGCTAATTAGTTATTTTTTCTTTTTAATTCCCGTTGATGGTATCTAATCTGTGGCTTTAGCTATCCTGAGTAAATTATTTTATCAATAATATATTCTAGAGTAATTTCTTCAGATTTAGTTTTCCAAGCAATAAATTGGGCCCATTTCGCATTCTACTAAGCATTTCTAACCTTTTTAATGTCACTCTCAGTCTTTTCTTCGATAATAATTCCCTCTAGAAACAAAATACACAATTTGATGACTCATGAGAGTAATAGTAAGAATTAAAAGAAAGTGCTCAAAAAAAAGCAAAATCAACTACTAAAACAAAAATTCGAACTTTAATTTGGCAGTTTCAATCTCCACTTTTATGTTTCTAGAAGGAACTTTAAGATTAATATATAACGGAAGAAGAAAGCATTTAAAGATATAAACCTGATAAATATTTTTACTCTATTCTGCTCGCTTCAGACAACAAATAAAAAAGAAGGGGAGAGTTCTAAGATAAGTAAGTGTGAAAAGGGTATAGTAGATTATACTTGTATTGTTACTAAAAATAATAAGAAGAAAAAAGGGAATAAAGTACCTTGATAGATGTAAATACTAGCATGCTATAGTAAAGATAATAAACAGATTTTATGATAAAATAACTTTTTAATGGTAATAAATTTATTGTTTAAACTAAATATCTTAAATAAAAAGGCTAATAATAAACCTATTTTTTATTTCTCTTTATAAGCCTAGAATTTGTCTTTATTAGCCTATTATGCTATTGAGTATTTTTATTTATATGATTTAAAAAATTTAAATTGAAAATAGCAAACCTATAGAGGTTTTAGAACTATGTAGTAGTTATGGAGAAATAAGGCTTAAATAACTGACTTTGAGTGGTATATTTTTTGTAGTATAATTTTACTTCTTGAAGGGTTCTCAATGTTTAATCTAACATTAGAAAGAATTCTGTTTAATAGAAATCTTAAAGGTTTAATTTTATAACAACAAAGATTTTATTATTCTAGATTATGAGTTATGATTGATTCTTCTATTTTTAAGCACCAGTTTTAGAGATAAATGATTGAGTTCTGAAAAAATAAAAGAAGATTAAAAAGAAATAATAATTTATTACTATTATTTCAA
Source organism: Loxodes magnus (assembly GCA_946699065.1). Lineage (NCBI taxonomy): Eukaryota > Ciliophora > Karyorelictea > Loxodida > Loxodidae > Loxodes > Loxodes magnus. The sequence continues at coordinate 33,626 of CAMPDV010001595.1, forward strand.
AAGATATAAATAAATAAATAAATAAATAAATTTGATTATAGAGCGCGTAGCACCTCGTTGGTGCGCAGCTCTTTAATAAATGTTTCAAAACACGTCTATTTCTTCAAGTAAGCCTTCAGGTAATAAAAATTCTTCTCTTATTAGTTCCATATCTTCATCATTTTCTTCTTCAATATCTCTTGTTCTTCTGTCTTCTATCTATCTATGTTTTATTGATTCTTTGTTACAAGCGTCCATTATTTTTTTTTACATAATTTGCTAATTTTCGTTTCTAATTATTTTCTTCTTAATCAAGCTTTTATAAACTCATAAAAATTATCCTTTTCCTGCTCTATAATCTTTTCCAATTTCTTTTTTCATTCAATTTTCTTTTATAATATCCTTTTTTTCTTTTTTCTAATATGTTTTTGATATAATCTTTTATTATCAAGTCAGTTTTAGCTCTTTTTTACTCTTCTTAGGTTCTAATGAATTTTTCGAATTTTGCCGTACCTCATATTATATCAAATAGTTCCATTCCTTATCTTTCTACTCCTATTGTTCTTAACTTTCTAATACATATTTATCTACTTTCTTTGTATTCTGAGCATTTTTCTATGATATGCCTTTCGTTTTCTCTTGCATCATTACAGAAAGGGCATTTGCTTGTCGCAACTAGGTGTCTTTCTTTTAAACAATCCTGGCTCCCATTACATCTCGTTCTTATTCTAAATATGTAGCATATTTTTTCTTTTCTATTTTTATTGTATCTCAGGTAGTTGGGTGGTCCTACTACATATTCATCAAATCATGTTTTTCTATACTGTAGAGTTGTTATCATTTACTCCATTCTTTCTCTATCTTCTATGTATACTCTATGTTCTAAAATTGCACGATTAATGTTTTTCTTCCCTTTTTGATTATTATTACCATCATCTATAAATATATTTTTGTCTTCAATTTTTAATTCTAATTTTATTGTCGTGCAGTATTGTTCAAAAATAAAGTTCTCTTCTTTACTTAGGTCGGACATTAATCCATCTACTGTTTTTCCTTAGTTACCTATTAGTCTGCCTCTTAATCTCAGCGTTTTCTGCCATAGGTAATGTTTAAATTTCATAAACTGTAACTCGTATTCTAGCATCTCATTTTACACTTAGAAAGGGGCATCTATGATTGCTCGTAAAGATCTTCTCTATATTATTTCTAATTGTTCCATCACTTATTTTCCTACAAATTATTCACAATATGGGATAACTTCTGTCCCATAGCTGAATACTGAGCTTACGAACGTTTTTATCATTATTCCTGCGTTATATGATGTTAATCCCTTATTCATTGTTATTTTACCCAGTATTCATGTTTACATCTTTTATGCTGCTTCTAGTCTGTTCTCCATGTGTTTTTCAAAGCTGATGGTCTCTTCTATTATATGCCCTAGGTACTAGAAGGACGTTACTCTTTCGATTCTTAAATTTCCCACCTTAATAGTATTACCTATATTTTCTCAGTTTCTATTTTCTGCTGCTTTTCATATCATTCATTTTGTTTTATCTGCAATTTCCAGTTTGTATTTTTCTGCCCATGAGGTTAAATTTTTGATTACTTCCTCTAATTATTCTCATTCACTTATTAAGGCTAGGTCATCTGCATATGCAAAACATCCTGCATATATTTCTTGTCTTCATCCCTCTTAGTTTTTAAAGTCTATCGTAATTCCTAGCTTTTAATCTTCCAAGCTATGGAGAAGTCTTGCTATTATTAAGTTAAATAGTCTTGGCGACGTTATGCTTCCCTGTTTTAGTCCTTTATTTGTCGAGAATGATTTTGCTATTTATTCATTGATTTTAAGTTTAATTTCTTCTTCACAGTAGAAGTTTGCTAGGAGTTTAATTATCTATTCCGGTACTTTTAGATCGTTTAGGATTTATCATATATCTTTTCTTTGCACCGAGTCGTACGCTTTTTTAATGTCAACAAATATTACGAAAACATCTTTTTTGTTCCGTATTGATCATTCCTATACTGTTCTTAGGTTGAAAATTTATAGTGAGCATGATTTTCCTTTTTTAAAGCTATATTAATATTCGCTTTCATCATTATGCAGATATCCTTATAGTTGCTAGAAAATTCATGCATCTATTATTTTTAAAGCATGATTCAGTAAAGAGATTGGTCTATAATTCATCGGGTTCATCTGTCCTCCTTTTTTGTATATTAATATTATGTATTATTATTTCATCTCTTAAGGTATTACTCCCTCTTAAATCATCTTAACTATCATTTTACATGTTACTTCTGTTAGTTTTTTCCCGCCTGCTAATATTGTGCCTACTTGTATTTCATCAGGTCCTGCTGCTTTTCATTTCGCCAATTAGTTGATGATTTCTCAAATTTCATATTCGTTTACCACTATTTATCTCTTGCTTAAGAATTTAGTTGGTAACGTATTATCGCCATCTTCATACAGTTTCTACCATTCATCCCTGAAAGTATTAACATCCTCTTTTAATAAGGGTACTCATTAATTATTTTTTCTATTAAGTAAGTTTTTTAGTTTCTTCCACATATCTGTTAGACTTGCTTTATTTACATTGTCCATAAATAGGTTTAGTTAGTTTCTTTTATCTTTTTTTCTTGATTAAATGTATTCTTATCTTACTCTTTGGTATTCTCTTTGATTCTCAATTTATTGATTTTCATTTATTTGTTCTCTGTTCTTTACCCTTTATTTTAATTGTTTGCTGCATTTTCTAAAGATTTTATTACACTATTTTGTTGTTTCTGAATATTTATATATCTTAGAGTTTTATGTTTTGAATTTTCCACATACTATTTAAACTCCTTCTTATATCTTTTTCTTTCATCATTTATAAGTCTATGTGCCGTTTAGGTTATCAATTTCTTCTTCTTGGAGATTTTCTTGTATAAATCTTTCAAATTTTTCTTATATATCTTTTTGCTTTAATAGTAGGTAGTTTATTTTTGCTATCTTTTATGGCTTTCTTACTTCTTTACCCATCTTTACCTATATAATACCAGGCCTATGGTCACCTATTACGTATGAGTAATAAAAATCACTCTTTAGCACCTTTTCTCTCATTCTCTCTTCGATTAAAAAGTAATCTATTTTATACTAATTGTTTTAGTGAATAAAGGTACCTATTTCAGTTGGGTCTAGGCATATTAAATTATTCTGTGCCATTCTCTTCCCTGCTGAGTTTGTTTTCTTTGGCAGTCATTTTTCTATGTGCGCATTTCAGTCTCCTATTATCATTATATTAAGTCCTTTTTCTATTGCTTATAGTTTAAATTCATTCACTAAATTATAGAAAGGCTCATACTGTTCGTTGTTATTTGCAACAGGAGCGTAGACATTTATTACTGCTAATTATTTCATTATTTCTATTGCCATTACTCTCGCTCCTCCAAAGAGCGTCATTTGGTTTACTTCATTCTATATCTCTCTGATCTCCTTACATATGTCGTTTCTAATATAGAATGCTACTCCTTTTCCTTTTTATGATCCCACATTTATTAAGTTTTTATATCCTGCTATATTACACATATCTTTTTAGTCTTCAATCTAAATTTCTTATATTGCCATTATGTGGATAATTTTTTGAGTCATGAATTTGGCTAATGCCTCTTTTGCACTTCTTACTCCCCTAACATTTGCTGTCCCTATTTTTATGACTTATTCTTAATCTTTTTTTACACTCCTTCCCTCTACTTCCTCTTCACCTTATTCTTCTTTTTATTCATCTTCCTTCTCCACCTTTTCTTCTTCTTATCTATTCTAATCTTCTTCTTTTTCCTTTTCCTATTAGTTGAAGTCGGATAATTGTTCATTTTTGTTTATCGGTTTCTTAGCATAGTACATTCTCATTGAAGTTTGCTTCAATTTACTTCTTTCTTCTCACTTTTATCTTGCATCTTATTCTTTTTCTTTTTGAGTTTGTTCTATTTCTTTTTGCTTTTTTCCTTTATTTACGTTTTTCTTGACATACTCCATTATACTATTTTGTTTATTTCTTATTTCTTTTGTTAGGGTTTAGCGATTTTACCATCACCTATCCTATCCTTTTCTCTAATTTGTTTTATGGTATATCTTATATTTAGTTGATTGTTTTCTATTTTATTTAATTATTTGAACATTTCTCTATCCCTCTGTCTTACATATGTCCAATTCCATTTTGATGAAAAATAATTTTTATTTATTCTTTTAGCGTAAAAAACTTTTTATTATTTAATTGTTTAGTTGTTTTAATTATTTTTCTATTCTCCTCATTTTATTTCCTTCTCTTCTTCCCTTGATTCCTCTATAATCATTTATTCTTTCCAATTATCCTATTATTTGCTTGATTTGCTTCCAAATTTGGTTTGCTTATTGTTAAAATAACTTCTCCTTCAAGCATCTCTAATTCTCTTGAATGTAGCTTTTTCCTTTTTGCTGCTTCTACCCTTCTGCATTGCTGGTCTGTGTGCCCTTTCATTTTACATAGGCAGCAGATAAAATTTACTGGGTGTTATATTCTTATTTTGTTTCCATTCAAATCTATTACTTCTGGTATCCTCTTTGCTTCGTCTACATCCTTTAAATCTAGGTAGACTACACTGCTCCCTGTTAGCATTATTGTGTTTGGATATGCATGTTATATCTCTCCTCTTGATTTTCCATATTATCTTATTATTTCCATTACTTCCTTCATATTTGAGTATTCGTTAATTACGAAGTAAATTGGGCAGTTATGAATGTCAAAATATTCCAATTAGTTTCTAGCTTAGATAGGAATTCTAACTCCTTTGAACGTTCATTCCCTGAATTAAGTGAAATGTTAGTATCTTTCTTCATTGTTAAATACCACGTATAAAATTCCGTTTTATTTCACTACGAACTTCGCCACTGCTTGTCCGTAATCCTTCCATATTTGATTTCTAAACACTTGTATAACTTCTTAGTCTTTGACCTTTTTCTCTACTAAATCAGTGTTTTCCAAGTAATGGTTAAAGTAAATTGCGGCCACCATTTCTGATAAATCATCATAGGCATTTATTAGACTCTTTACATTTATTCTTCAGAGACGTTGGCTGAAATGAGTTGTTCATTATTTTGTCAAATTATTACTTAGGTTGTTTACTTTTTTTGCCACATTCCTTTCTTATTTTGTGCTCCTTCTTTTAGTACAGTTCGACCAATCATGGGTATATTGCTATTTTTTTTCTATTATACGTTCTATTATTTCGTGTTCGTTCGGTCAGTTAGTTTGGTCCTGCGTAGTCTGAGGTCTTGCATTATTAGTCTGGTTTCCATGCATAATAAAGAAGGTTGGAATAATTAAAGCAAAGATGTGGTAAAAGAAAGTGCTTCAGGTTTTCTCTCCTACTCTGAGGAGGTGGTATAAAAACCCTTCTTGAAGCTAACCATTTTTTTTCATTAAATAAAATTAATTTAAAGAGCTGTGCACCAACAAGAGTGCTACGCGCTCTATAATACAATTTATTTATTTATTTTATTTATTATCAGAGGAAATAAAAATCTAAAAATAAAGCAGAGAAAAATAATACCATTTTTATCTCATAGAAGCATCTATAAAAACAGGTAAAGCTTCTTATTTCTGATAAAATTATTGAAAAAAAGGAAGAAATAGTAAAAATTAAAAAGAAATATCATTATAGAAATGAAAAGAGAATAAAGATAAGTTATAATGCAATATATTATTATAAATTTAAGGATAGAAAGTTTACAATCCTTACAAAGAAAGTACTAATGACCAACCAATAAATGAAAGTAACAATCAAAAACGATAAAACTTTTTATTAGAACTCAGAAAACTTATGAAGTTAGGTGAAATGAAGTTGAAATATTTACAAAAAGACAAAAATTTAAGTTATCTTTATTATTATAAAGAGTTCTATCTTATAATTTCCAGTATTTTACTTTTTCTTACAGTTAGAACTAAAAGCTTAAATCTAATTAGCGAAAAATTAAAGTTTAAGCCTAATATCTTAGTGATAATTTAGTTAAATTTAAAAAACATAAAAATTTGCTAAAAATAAGTATTTATAATTATAGATATGAAATAAAATCGATATTAAAGAAAGAAATATAAATTTATTATTGGTTCCTTAGAGAGATTTAATATATAACAAGATGTTAATATTGATCTTAGTATAATTATTTAAATTTAGAAATCTTATTTAATTAATTTCAACTGAGTGATGAAAAATATAGATTAACTCAAATAAATAAGAATTCTTCCAATTTACAAAAAGAAGATAAAAGAAGATAAAAGAATTATTGGAAGAATTGAAGACCAATTTCACTCATGAGCTTAATTTTAAAAATACATGATAAAATATTAACTTAAAAGCTCTATGATTATATTTATTAGTGTAAATTTGTACACCTATTTTAATAGGATATTAAAGATTAGAAATTATGCATTATGTTTGAACTTTTTAGTCAATTATTGATTTACATACATATTATCCTTAGCGATGTAGAAAAGATGTTTGACACTATTAATAAAAGTCTATTGCTTAATCATTTAAGTAGAATGAAACTACCTCTTGTCCTAATAAACTACTTTAAATAATTTTATCATAGTCTAGATATTAAGTTTATTTAGACAGTATACTTTCAATAAATTTATTATATAGATATGAAGTATTGTAAGGAACCTTATATTATCCTGTTCTAGCTATTATCTTCTTATTGCTGTCAGATAATTAGCAACTTATTAAAAACTATTTAGCTTTAAAATCTGTAGACATGTTTTTGCTAATAAAGCTTGGACAGATGATTTGGTATTAATTTCTAATGAAGATTATATGAGTTTATTGATTAAAGCAACATGTAAAGTATTTGGATGAGTAAAGTTGAACATTAGTGTTAGTATGAGTATATATGTTTTAGAACTATGAATTAAAAGCAAGAAAACTTTTATGTTACATAAGTTCGAACAATTAGCAAATATAAATATCTAAGAAGTTAATTTACTTGGAATATACTTTTCATGAAAACTAATATTATAAAGTTTATTGCTAAGAAATATTGTCAAAATATAAGAAATATGCTAATGGATTAATATTAAAGTAGTCAAATATTAGAATATCACTCTTTAATAGAATATGGTTCAGAAAATATTCTATGAGCACTTCTACGGGGAATTGGAAAAATAAAGAAAGATATGCATAATAGTTAAAACATAGTAAGATGTGCATTATAAAGTCCAAACTAAACATTTAACGAATCATGCTTCATAGACTTAAATTGACTATCTTGAATATTATATAACTATGAGATATTAAAAGCTTTATTAAAATTATGATAAGCAACGTAAATAAATCCTGACTTTGATATTACTTTGATATTTAACAAAGCAAAGTTTGCTAGACTGAGATATTTTAAAAACTTGGAGTAATTAACTTAATATTTTGAAATAGATGTATAGAATATTGAAGAATTTAAAAACTCTTGTAAGCAATTTAGGATAAAATAAGGGAAAATTTATTTTAGATTCTGCATAAGATCAATCTAACCACACATTTTAACTTTAAAAATATGATTATTAAACAAGATAATTTCCAGATTATACACTAAATAAATTGATGATTAGAGAAATAGTTTCTATATACAAATTTAGAGTATATTGCTATTATTTCTAATATGCCTTATAATAAAGACACTTCAAAATTACTGAGATTTGCTTCTGTGGAGACTTAGATAGCTTTGTGCATATTTAATCATAAACTCTGCAAGATTTTATTTAGGAATTACAAGACTTAAAAAATTATGATTTACTAAAGATGTTAACATACAATCAAATCTATCTTAGTCTTAAAATTTCCTACTTAAAAGCAGTTGAAAGAAATCTATTTTAGAATTAAAAGCTATCATTAAAAGTTCCTTAGAAGAAGAGTTTAAATTATCGAGTGAAATGATGAACTATTACAATAATAGAATGATCTGGACAAAATTGAAGCAGTAGAAGAAAAATAAGAATATTAAGTAAAGTAGTACTGATGATCAAAATGTAAATAAATTGTGTTATTATCTATTTGAAAATATATTAAAAGCATATTAATTGATATTATTATAAGAATTATTTTAGTTATTCTATATCTTTTCTTAAAAGTCAAACTTTCCAATTTATGAGTCATCTTCCTTTTTGCTATTTCATATATTAAGATATTTATGGATTTTCGCTTCAATTTTAGTGAGCTTTAAGAAATTTTTTCAATCCTTCTAATATCTTTTTGTTACAAATATATAACGAAAAATAAAGCTTAAAACACTATATTAATATATTATCTTTTTTAAAGTAACTTTCTTAGATACAAATAATCCTATATTTCTAATTATAACTATTAAAGCTTAAAACATCCTCAAAGTCTCTATTTAGTAAATATGATAATTAATAATCTTAATTATGTAGATTATAGTGCTTTAATACCATACTATTATATTAATATTACTATTTATTTCCTTTTAAATCAAAAATGCGCTATCCGGGACTCGAACCCGGGTCAACTGCTTGGAAGGTAGTTATCCTAACCACTAGACTAATAGCGCCTTAATAAGCAATAAATCAAAAGCTTTTAAACCAAATTGTTATTTAATTAATATTGTTTAGCAGTAGATTTCACATCTGCCGCTTAAAATAAGTTTATAAGTTTTATCTCTCCTCCATTTGATTTATTCCTTGTCGTCTTCTTCCAATAGGTCTTGTTAAAATCAGTCTCAGTGTATCTTGATTCAATTTTCTCTTATAGATTCCTCCTTCCCAATTGCAAAACAGCATTTCTCTTTCCTTTTTTTCCTTAATTCAGTATTTTTTCTTGAATTGAAAAAATTTCTTGCACTATTTGTATAAGTGACCTTGTTAGCAACAAAAGTAGCATTTCTTTAAAAATCTAATCTTCCTTGCTGTTCTTCCGTTTGACTTGCCTCCTCCTATTTTCTCAATCTCCATTTTGCAGTTTTAGTTAGGTTCCTTTTCAATTTATTCAACTTTTTGTTGACTTGAATTTTTAAATTCCAATTGTGTATTTTAGCTCTGAATTTATTGTATCTAAGATTTTGTCTAACTATTTTATTCTTGTTGGTACTTTCATAAAGCATCAATTTCCCTTTCCTAATTGGCCATTCTAAGATCAAGTGTATCTTAAATTCCATGAGAGATCTGCTCTGTCAACTTCGTGTTCTCCTTACGAAGCTTTTTAACCTCTTCCTGGAGGTTTAGTACCACTTTTATGAGCTATTCCATGCTCATCTGGCCAGAAGGGTTGAACTCCGATACCTCCTGGTGTAAAGCAGACTTCATCTGCTTCCTTGGATACCACGACCATTTTTTCCTTGTGGATGGTGTCCACATTTCGTGCTCTGGTTTTGCAAAAATTCTTCTTTTAAAAACTCCTTACTAGTTTATATAAAGTCAGTTGATTTCCTTTCATCTTTTATTTTCTTTTTTTTTATGAGGATTTTTCATTCCCTACAATATTTTAGTAAATGTCACTTCGATTTGCAATAAAAGCAACTTTTAACTTAGTTTTACTCTTTTCTTTTTGGAAGAATTTTTTTCTCTAGGACTCCAATTCGTTTTAATATTTCTTAGTTTGAACCTTCTTCATTGTTCATGCGATTTTGTTAAACTTTAGGTGATTGATCTTCGATTATCATTCTATTTGATGTCTTAAAACTTTTTTACGATTATAAATACAATTCTTGCTCACTTATTACTTTTTTTTCTATTAGTTAATTTTTTTAATATTACTATTTCGTTATTTAAATCTTCAATTTCATTCATAAAATTGCGAATTCTCTCTCCTTAATTGAATATAATTTCGTCAAAGTCAGATATTCTTTTATTTAGTTCCTAATATTGCTCCATTGTTATTAATACTGTTTTAGTTTAGTTCTCTTCCTTCTCTAGAATACCCACTATGATCTTACCTTGGGAGGAAGAGCTCGATTCGTTCAATTTTTCTTATTGTCTAATAGCCTTAGCTGCTTTCTTTCTAATCTTTCTGGCTTAGTTCTTAGACATTCTTATAGACTACTCCATTTTTTTATTAATTTAGCTTTAAATTACTTAAATATAATAAGCTTTTCATCTTCTTAATAGTCTTAATTAAGCATGAAACATATTATATAAATAAAAAGGAACCTAAGAAACTATTCACCTAAAGCCAATCTCCTAACTACCAATAAGATACATTTATTTAAATTTATTTGTTATAGGCTGACAATAAAAACTATAGGTACCAGTAACAACAATTAGTTCAGTAGATAAACAGTCTAGATTTATAAATTAACTAACTCTAAATTATAATTAAATATTCTATTCAGATTTTAGCTTAAAAGCTTCTACACATCTAGTTAACTAAAAATTTAAAACAACAGAAGAAAAAAAATATCAGAAATTCAAAATCTCTATTAAATAAACTACAACCAAGTTATGACTAAAGCTATATACAATCCAAACGATATTGAGTAATCATATTAAAATATTAATCAACCATAAAAATTAGATAGTTAATCAACTAATAAAAAGAAGATCTATTATGCACTGATTCTGTAGAAAACTAGGACACATAAAAAATTCCTTTAGAGATTTTAAAAAGTGTAAAAAGGAGAAAATTAAAATTTATGATACACCTAACCAGATTTACTGTATATTTAAAGGTGAGTTGTATAGAAGAAAAATGATTGCTGAAGAAAATTACTAGAGTAAATAGTAGATACTTAAAGAAGAAGAATCAAGCAAATGTTTGAAAGGACTAATATTAGAGTAAAATACCTATGATAAAGAAAGGTTAAACTAACAGCAAAAGATACGCCATTCAGGAATTTGAACCTGGAAAAGAAATGGATTCTTGGGACTTTTATAAACTAATAAGAAACAAGCCAAATAAAGACGACGTCATATTAATAAATTACCATAAATAGTCAATTTTATTATATATTTTTTAAAACCACCATAGTTGTTCGAAGGTGAACAACAAGGTCATCTTCATCAGAGGTTGGGGAAGTTAAGTACCCATAATCGACTTTATGTCTTCCTCTGCTTTGGTTTGACCTCGAGACATAAGATTCTTAGACCTTCGACACTGGCTTGGCTTCGTTTATTTTTAATTCTGGAACTAAAAAGAAATAATATTGCGAGCTTCATCAGAGGTGGGGAATTTAAGTACCCATAATTGACACATGTCGTCCTCTGCTTTGGTGATGCAATGAGACACAATCCTGCCATGTCCTTGAACCTCCAATAAGTATTAAAGATTACGAGTATTCTAAAATTATATCAGTATTGAACATTTTTATCAGTATTGAATAATTATACCAGTATTGAACAAGGTTTATCAGTATCTGATAATTTTATCAGTAACAAACATTCTTGTCAGTATGAAACATTTTTTTTTAAAGAGCTGCGCACCAACGAGAGTGCTACGCGCTCTATAATAAAATTAATTAATTTATTTATTTATTATAAACTAATATAATACTAAAGTTATAAATAATTAATGAAATCACCTATAAAATAAGTTAGAAGGTTCTTAAATTAAGCAAATAAATAATAACAGCTATATAATAATTATTATTAACTACTTAAAATAATTTATCCTTATAAAAAAAGTTAAAAAGCTTTGTTAAAGCCTTAGTAGTCAGCCATCTGACCTATTCTATCAGCTTGTCTCTATTAGTTTGTCTTGAATTCCTACTAGGCTTAGTTAGGCGGTGTAGCACTTCATTAGTGCACCATCCTTTAATATTCTGAATAGTTTTGATTTTGTAAGTAGCGTTCCTAATTATTTATCCAAGGATTAAGATTTGAATTAAAGAATTTTTTTTCTATAAATGTTTCCGCTTTATGTTGGATATATCCTAAATAGTTTTCTAAAAATATCTTATTTATTCTTTCTTTAAATTTCGCTTAGTTAGTAGCAGTATTTTCATTGGTGTTATTTATTGCACACGTAGCATTTTATTCTTCTTTTAAACTATTATTCCTGTAACACTTATTTAATTTAAATTTACTACTTATTTTAAATAAACGTTTACTGTTTATTTTAATTTGAGGCTTCATTTTCTATTTCCATAGGATCTGATTAATTCTGTTAAATCGAAAATGGCGTAACCTGAATTTATTATTAAATTTAAAGAATTCTTTGTTCCAGTTTGCTTTCTATGTCTTATGATGATTAATATTGTTTCTCAAGTAAAGACGTTATTAGTTTTTCTAATTTTTCTACTTTATCAGTGAGGTATCTATTTTTAAACATAAACTCTTTTAATGACTTAGATAATATTTCTATTTGAGTTTGTATCGGAAGTTTTTTTAATTCTGGATTTCCAAGTGGTTAATGTTCGTCATATCAATCATATTTCTCACTTTCACTCATTGTAATTATTTCGCTTTTTTATTTTTTAGAGAATTTTCCTGTTTAAATGTTTTGTTCAAAGTTCTGTTATTTCTTAGAAGCCATTTTATATATATAATAATAAGGAGGCACTTTATACGTTGATAAGTTAATATAATGAAGTGGGATAGTAATGAAAGGAATTGAGTTATATAAATAAAGAATAATGAAAATTAATAATTATAAGGTTATAGTTGTTTAACTTAATAATAACTAAGTATTTTATCTATAAAATTAAGTAAGACAGCTTTTTAAAACAACCTAATGGTTATAAATTAGGACTTCAAACTTAGTATTTATTTAGTAATATTAGTAATATTAGGGATATTAAGAGGAATGGATATACATATAAAGGATTATTAAATGTAAGTATAATATATGAAAGAGATAAAGCTTAATATAGATTAATATAGATATTAGTTAAAATATAGGATAATAAGGTGTAATAAGTATAATAGGTGATAGAATATGCTTTATAAGTATGAAATAGGATAATTTTAATATTATAGTTGAATAATAGTAAGGGTTTATTTTAACTGGCTAATTAATTATTTACAACAATAAGTCTTAACTTAATTAAGCTACTAATTAAGTTATATTATTTTAATTAAGTAGCTATTTGGAACCACTAATTACTCTTTGTCAAGCTTAGAAATAAAGACTAGTTTATCTACTATGTTTTTAATAAAAAGGCTTATAATAAAGCATTTAGTAGATAGGAAGATTAAATATCTAGTAATTTTAGTTAAACTTTCACATTTAGTATCTATATTCAATCATCCATCAAACACTTAACTCACATTACTAATAACTAACCTATTAATTCTAAACTAATACCTACATTTATTATTAGTAAGTTAGCTTAACTTTCACCTAAATAAATCATTAGCTAAAGCAACTAGTTTAATAAAGCAATACTGAAGTATAAGAGTAAACAAGTAGAAAATAAAGAAGCAAATAGTTTAGTAAATACTAAATAATACTTAATAGTTATAATCAATAAATCAGATAATTTAACTTTAAATTAAAATCAATACTTAGAATATTAAACATTAATCTATTCAACTAATTAGTACATTCAAACTACCACATTCTAAATTACTACTATTAAAAGTATTCATTAGTATATCAAATTACCAACAAGAAACATTTAATCCTATAAATATTATTAAACCAACCATAATCAAAACAAATATTTAAAACTTAAAAAGCTAATTAATTTCAATTAAGAAACTAAATTAAATAAAACTTTTAAACTAAAACCATTAAAAGCTAAAATAATTAAATTAATAACTATAAAAAGCTTTTATTATTACTAAATTATTATTAACATTTATAAAATGTCTCAAGCTTATCAATATACCAAATAAGCAATTTAACTTATCAACAAAGGAAATTATCAGGAAGCTATCCAGTATTTAAATCTAGCGATTATATTAAATCCTAATGCTGCAGTTGTTCATTGTAATAAAGGTTGTGCACTATAAGAATTAGGGAAATTCAACGAAGCAATCTAGAGCTTTGATAACGCTCTAAATCTTGATCCTAATTTAGTAGTTGCTCATTATAATAAAGGAAATTCATTGATTCGATCAGGAAGAAAAATTGAAGCAATTTAAAGTTACGATATGGCTCTAAAACTAGATCATAATTTTGTAGCTGCTCATACTAATAAAGGAATAGCATTGAAAGAATTAGGAAAAAACATCGAAGCAATCTAAAGTTTTGATTTAACTCTAAAATTAGATCCTAATAATACAGCTATTCATATTAAAAAAGGAATGGCACTAAAAGAATTAGGTAAATACAACGAAGCAATCCAGAGTTATGATATAGTTCTTAAACTAAATCCTAATTAAGCGGTTGCTCATTAAAATAAAGGAAATGCACTAATAGAATAAGGAAAATATAGTGAAGCGATTTAGAGCTACGATGCCTCTCTAAAACTAGATCCTAATAATGAATCTACTTATTGCAATAAAGGAATAGCACTGAAAGAATTAGAGAAATACAGTGAAGCAATCTAAAGTCACGATATCGCTCTCAAATTAAATCCTAATTTAATAGCTGCTCATGTTAATAAAGGAATTGCATTGGTTTGATTAGGTAAATACATTGAATCAATTTAGAGCTTTGATATCGCTATAAAACTAGATTCTAATTTAGTAATTGCTCATTACAATAAAGGACTTACTCTACATTTGTTAGAGAAATACAAAGAAGCAATTCATAGCTTTAATTAAGCCATCAAACTCGATCCTACCTCTCCAGTTTACTTCCGAAATAAAGGATTATCTCTTTATAAATTAGGAAATTATCTCGAAGCCATCCAATGTTTCGACAAAGCTATTTCGCTTAATCCTAATTATGAATAAGCTTATTATGATAAAGATCTTTGTCTTCAAACTTTAAAAAAGAATCAAGAAGCACTTGAATGCCTCAGTAAAGCAAAACAACTTAATCCAAATTTAGAAATTCCCTAAACAAAAGTTACAAAAGAAGTAAGTTAATTAAAGAATATAATAACAGAAGAATAAATAAGGAAATTCTTATAGTAAATAGATAGTAATTGTGAGGTAAGAATATGGAAATATAGTGATTTAGTTCCTAACAATTAATTTCTATAGGAATTATAGAAATTGGCTTGTGATGAGTTCGGAACTACTTATCTGGCTAGTATCTAAGGAAGCATGCTTTGCTTTAAAGTATTTAACTAGTAGAACGAAAAAATAATAGATTAGTTCTGATTTGAATGCAAAGAACTAATTTTAATAAATAGCTTAAGTGCTTAAAAACTTATAGGATTTGCAGTCGATACTTAAGAACTAGCTCTTTTAACTGATTTTTAGAATAAAGGAAGTTTATTCTAAATTATTTAGACAAAGTAGTTATTCAAAAACTGCCATTATAGATTCCATAAGAAACTTAACTTACTTAGTTAAATAGCAGAAGGCTTATAGGCTATTCACAATAGAAACTTAATTCATAAAGAAATAAAATCTCTTAATATTCTGTTAGATAATTAAGATTGTCCTAAAATACTAACTTTAGGATTATTTAATTAAGATAACTGATTAAGAGCAATAGAATAGAAAGGTGAACATCAATGAATGGCTCCTGAATAATTTGAAAAGAGAGTGAGTAAAAAAAGTGATATCTGATCTTTAGGTTGTATAGGAGTAGAAATATTCAACGAAGGATTTCTTTATCCAGTTTAAGATTCTTAGTTAAAGTAAATAGTTTATATCCATAAAATGATTCCTATGTTTTCGAGCGAAATATAACAAGAACCCTTATTAACTGATTTATTCTACAGATGTTTAGCTTTCGATGAGAAAATAAGACCAGACATAGCTACTTTTATAAGTTAGTTAGAGCAAATAAAATAGAAATGAAATCCTAGTTATGCAGATATAAGTCATAGATCAATGACAGAAGTTGATAACATAAAATAGAGTGCATCAGAGTTATAAAAGAAGAAGAGTTGAAGACTAAAAATATTTTAACTTTAATTCCTATTATTAAATTTTATATTTTTATTACCTTTATAATAAGCTTCATTCATTCATAAGATATTATTGATATAAGCATCAAACAATCTAAATTAATATTAAAATCTTATATTAGGGTCAGATTAAAATGATAATCAAGTTCATCTTAGTTTACAGATATGTGAGATGACTTCTATTTCAATATTAAAATATGATTTAAATTTTTAGCTACTTTATGAAGCATATTTAGGAGCTTTTTAAATAACTATTTTATTAAATTTTGGGCTGTTGAATAATTAGATCTAACTGAAGTTTGCTAAAACATCGAAAACACTTTAATTGTTAAAATCAGTTAATTTACTAGAAACTAAGAAATAAATTTTGATTATATAGTTAAAGGATTAGTTTAAGTCTTAAATAAGACTCTATAAGTAAAATTATTCAATTTTGTAATTTAAAAATAGATTTTGCGAAGAATCTCTGAAAGTTTAACTTTGATTAAATGATTTATTAATTACTATTTTAAAGTAGCATTATATAAGCATATTCATTATAAACTGCTAATTAACTATACTTTAAATTTCCTTATTAATTATCCCTTAATTTGGTTTAAAAGCTTTTGATTTATTGCTTATTAGGGCGCTATTAGTCTAGTGGTTAGGATAACTGCCTTCCAAGCAGTTGACCCGGGTTCGAGTCCCGGATAGCGCACTTTTGATTATAAAGGAATAAATAAAAATAGTAATATTAATATAATAGTATGGTATTAAAGCACTATAATCTACATAATTAAGATTATTAATTTATCATACTTACTAAATAGATACTTTGAGGATGTTTTAAGCTTTAATAGTTATAATTAGATTTTAAGGATTATTTGCTTCTAAGAAAGTTAATTTTGAAGATAATAAAGTAATATAGTTATTTAAGCTTTATTAATTAATTACTAATTATTAATCATATTTTTATTTATCTTATATCTATATTAAATAAACGCTACAAGCTATAAAATTCTAAGCTAATTAAACTAAAAGCGAAAATCCTAAAAATTTTAGTTTATTGAATAGTCAAATAGGGAAATTTCTAATTAATTGGATATTCCTACTTTTAAGAAAAACCCTAGAAGTAAATAAAATCAATCTTATTAAGAGTTTTTAAATTCTTAACGACTAAATAATTTAATATGGAATAGCTTATTGAGATAGTGCTTAACTTGCAGGAAGAGATAAAACACTTAAAAAAATTAATAGGAAATTTAGTAAATAAGAAGAAATTATCAAGAAATTTCTTGCAGAATGAGAATAAAAGCTATTTGAAATACATACCAAGCTTTAAAGAACCAATCTATCAACTAAATTCAATAACATAAAGAATAAAAAATTTATATTTAATGTAAAGAAAAAAAAGAGATCCAATGCTAAATAGTCTAATATACTTAAAAGTTTTAAAGAATGTGTATAGAAGAAACATAAACTGAAAGATTTATATCTTTAAAATAAAATTTTAATTTTATTATTCTGGTTACTTAACAATAAAAAAAATTCTATATTGAAGCCCATTATATGCTTTTATTAAAGTTCTATCAAGCATTTCATAAATATGAAAAAAGAAAATAAATTAACAGATTAGAAATAAAACATAAATCAACAGAAGAAAAGAAACTACTTTATAAGAGTAAGAAGGATTAAAGAAAAATTTGGAGACAATAACTAAGGATATATTTATAAACTTAAAGGATAATTTAAGTAATAAAGAGAACCTGTTGAAAAGAGACCATGCTAAGTAATGAAAAAGAGACATTACAGCAATCAATTTTATATAATTTCTATGTAACATTAGAATTAAGTAGGAAGGAGTTAAATATCTCAAAGTAAAATTCAGTAAGCTAAAGTTATAAAAAGTCATGCCATTAAGATATATAATTAAAAAATATCTCTTCATTTACTTTTAAAGATAAAAATATAAAAAGAAGTCAAAATGTTAATTAGCATACATTATAAGCAAATTTTAGTTATTTTAAGACAATGATGAGATATCCAACTTACTTAAAGACAAGATTTTAGGATAATGGCTTAAATTGCTCCAATAAAAGATAATTTGCAAAAATGGAAAAGCTTTAAAATTTACCAAGGTTATAATAACATAAGCCTTAAAAAAAATATTGTGATGATATTTGATTCTGTAATAACCAATCTATTTTAAATCATCATGCAGACTTTTAAGATTTGCTAATCTTTAAATTCATTTAAGGTTTTCCAATTTAGTTTAGTATCAAGAATATTATTAATATTTAACTGAAGTTTAATTCAAACTTATTTTAAGCTTAAGAAAGGTTTAATATCAAAGGCTTTGCCAAGTAAATCAGAGTAATAATATTTAAATACAAACACTTAGAGTGTCTTCTTGTGCATTTTTTCTAACAAGGGAAAATATTATAGTTCAGATGTACTCAAAAAACTCCTCTTAACTAATTTTATTTTTATCCGCTAAAGAAGCATTTTCATTTCCATTTTTCCATTCTACCTACACATAACCGATTATCCTATCTCTATTTTATTTTTTCTTTTAAGTAAATCAAATTGAAACTAACCTAAGCTAGTAAATAGTATCTATCTTATGTATTAAATTTGCTGTCACTATTATCTTAAAATGGGAATAAAACTACTAATGATTGTAATGTTAACTTAATTTTGGTTCCAAATTTAAATTACCTATATCCTTTAACTACAAGGATATAATTTGTCTCAACTACTCGATTGAGTGATTCAAATATAGTGCTAAAGTGGTTATATTTGTAGTGAAGTTACTAAAGTAGAGTCTATGATGTTAAAGACTATATTTTACCAACTCTCTGAGAGAGAAGATTGAACAGCAGACAATTGCTAACTAGATTGAATGTCTCGTATATAAAGAATACTATAAATTGCTATACTTCTAAGAAGACTAAGAGTAAATATGCATAGTATACGCTTATTACTTATAAAAGCATAGAGAAAATACTATAAGAGATATCTATGATGCTTTTAATTAAATATAAGAAAGCAAAATGAAGGATAAACAGAGGTAGATATAGAAGTGGAAATTGTTGATTAATATGAAGGTTAAAGAAATTAGATAAATGAGCAAAGACTGAAGAATTATAAAATCTTTCCTATATATACGTCGATGGAGGAATTAACTGAATCATTATTTTCATTTAAAACTGGAAAGAAAAAATAGTTTGATATCTAATTCTATGAGTAGGAAGTGGCAAATCAGAATTAATTTTTAATTATATGAACAATGAAATGGAAAAGTTAATTTAGTTGGATTTAAAATAGCTCTTATAGAGTCTAAATTACATTTAATGAAGGGAAAATAACTATAATATCAATGTAATGGACAAATATGAAGTGAAAATTTTTAAAGTAGAATATTTAATAGATAAAAAATCATTTGAAGAACGCAATTGATGCAAGATAGTATAGGAATAGGAAAAGACATTAAGTTAGCTTTTCTTAGAAATCTTATTTAACTTCTAGTATTTGATACAATTACTAAACTGATCTTCACACTCTTTTTCTGATCTTCAAGCATTATACAATCAAGCATTACTCTAATTTAGTAATAAATTTCAACTCAGAGACAAAAGCTTTCTCAAAGCTTATTGAAATTTCTAAAGCTTAATCGAACTACATCTAATTTGAATAGATGAAAAATATCTTAGTTATTTCAGGTGGAGGAGTGAATGAAAGAAGATTTATACTTTTTCTGAAGATAGCATTCAGTAAATGTAACAGAAGAATTAAACGGTTATCGTTGAGCAATCCTCGATTTTAGCATCGGACTTTCATTATCTCAGGACAGGGATATAATGAAAGTTAGAAGTCTATTAAAGAGTGTTAAGTATTAAATACCCTAAAAGGTACTTTAAGGTTATTTAGAATATATAAATAAATTTATTCTACTTTACAACTCTTAAGAGACACTAGCATTTGAGTTATTCAGAAACACATAAGTATGTGAATTCTTGTTAAATGTTAAATCCAGTAGAAAAATCATACGTCAGTTACATAATAAATTATCATTACCATCTCTAATCACTTCAGCTTACTTCTAGTAAGCTAACAACTATTGTTTTGAAATAACGAATCACAAATAGAACATGTCTATATATTCGATTCAGATAAATCTACCAACATGGAGAAAAATGAAGTTAAAAAGGTGTTGTGTACACTAAACCTACTATACAATAACGAGTAGGAATTTAGTAAGCGGTTATTATAGTATGACTATAATAGTAAATTAAGCAAGTATCGGTTGAGTTAGACCATTTGGGAATAGGGGCATAATAATTATAGCACGTAAATTTTTAATTATAAGTAAAATCTATCCACTCTTTCTACATTTCACTTATTACATCTTATCTTTATATTAGGTTTAAAAATATATTTAGTTTGTAATAGCAGTATATCATGTATTAGGATAAATTGAAAGGATGGCAAGCTAACGAAGTTAGTTATAATGAATAATCAGAATTTAGTTTCCACTTAAATTGATAGATAGAAAGAGGATTGAGGATTAGACATCAAGAAGATTAAGATCTGAATTATTAGAACTGTTCAAGCATTGATTGATCCTTTAAATTTTTGAATATTGATAAGTATCTTTACTAGCATTTGTAGGCGTAATATCGAGCTTAGCAACTGTACTTAAGAATTTTATCGCTTCTTCATAATCCTTAAATATATAAGAAATCCCTTTATAGAAGTAAATTTCTGGAATATAAGATTTAATCTAACTCAATGTTTAGATTATCAAAGTTTCTTCTTAAATACTTAAGCTATTTATATAATTTCATTTTGCTGTAGTATGCTGTAGTATGCTATATTATTGCTAGTTCCACTTTAATAAAAATGCTCCTTGTTATTCCTTCTTATGAATATATGAATTGGATACTATTAATAATAATTAACTTAAAGCTAGAAAATTATTGGATTACCAGCAATTTCATCTAGTTCCTGCGAATATTTTTTTAACGTGAGTATGTTCCACTACTTTATTTATAAATGTTGGTAGTTAGAAACCAATAAATAAGGATATTTAAATAAAAAATAACAACTATAAATACTTAAAATAGATAAGGATGAGTCTATTAAAGTTTCTATTTATTAGACTTAATTTTATATTTAGAGTAGCAAGATTAATGGAATAATATTAGTTTTTATGTCTATTTTTAACAATAATAGACAACTTACTTTTTACAATCGTTTTGATTTATTAAATATAAATATAAAAATGTTGATAATTCATAATGCTTAATATTGATGTAATTAATCAATGATATTTATTGTTAAACACACATTCTAAATTACTACTATTAAAACTATTTATTAGTATATAAAATAAGGAATATTTAATCCTATAAATATTATTAAAACTAGCTTAGTAATAAAACGAAAGAAAAGTAATTAAATAACTTTAAATTAAGAAGCAAAAATAAATAAAAGTTATAAACTAAAAGCATTAAAAGCTAAAATAAGTGTATTAATAACTATAAAAAGCTTTTATTATTACTAAACTATTATTAACATTTATAAAATGTCTCAACCTTAGTAATATATCAAATAAGCAATTTAACTTATCAACAAAGCAAATTATCAGAAAGCTATCGAGTATTTAGATATAGCAATAATATTAGATTCTAATCATTTAGCTGCTCATAGTAATAAAGGAATGGCATTGAGTCGATTAGGTAGAAACTTCGAAGCAATTTAAAGTATAGAAATCGCTTTAAAATTGGATCCTAATGATGCAGCAATTCATAGTAATAAAGGAATTATTCTGAAAGAATTAGGTAAATACAACGAAGCAATCTAGAGCTACGATAAATCCCTAAAATTAAATCCTAATTTAGCAGATGTTCACGCTAATAAGGGAAATGCACTGAAAGAATTAGGTAAATACAACGAAGCAATCTAGAGCTACGATAAAGCTCTAAAACTAAACCCTAATAATGTAGCTGTTCATGGTAATAAAGGAATTGTTTTGAATAGATTAGGTAGAAACATCGAAGCGATTTAAAGTTTAGATGTCGCTTTAAATTTAGATCCTAAAAATGCAGCTACTCATAGTAATAAAGGAATTGCATTGAATAGATTAGGCAAATACAACGAAGCAATTTAAAGCTTAGATAAAGCTCTAAAACTAAATCCGAATGATGCAGCAACTCATGGTAATAAAGGAATTGCATTGAATAGATTAGGTAGAAACATCGAAGCGATTAAAAGTTTTGATATCGCTCTATAACTAAATCCTAATGAAGCAGCAACTCATGGTAATAAAGGAATAGCACTGAAAGAATTAGGTAAATACAACGAAGCAATTTAAAGCTTAGATGTCGCTCTAAAACTAAATCCCAATTTAGCAGTTGTACATGCTAATAAAGGATTTACGCTGGTAGAATAAGGAAAATACAATGAAGCAATTTAAAGTTTTGATATAGCTCTAAATATAGACCCTAATAATGCAGCTGTTTATGCTAATAAAGGAATTGCATTGATACGATTAGGAAGAAACATTGAAGCAATTTAAAGCTTAGATATCGCTTTAAAACTAGATCCTAATAATGCAATAGCTCATTAAACTAAAGGAATAGCACTGAAAGAATTAGGTAGAAACTTTGAAGCAATTTAGAGCTTTAATGTAGCTCTAAAACTTGATTCTAATTTAATAGCTGCTCATTATAATAAAGCATTTGCGCTTATAGAACAAGGAAAATGCAACGAAGCAATTTAAAGCTTAGATAAAGCTCTAAACCTAGATCCTAACAATGCAGTTATTTATGGTAATAAAGGAATGGCACTGAAAAAATAGGGTAAATACGATGAAGCAATCTAAAACTTAAATATTGCTCTAAAACTCGATTCTAATTTAGTAGCTGCTCATTACAATAAAGGACTTACTCTACATTTGTTAGGGAAATATAACGAAGCAATCTAAAGTTTTAATTAAGCCATCAAACTTGATCCTTCTTCACCAGTTTGCTTCCAAAATAAAGGAATTTCTCTTTATAAATTAGAAAATTATCTTGAGGCCATGTAATGTTTCGACGCCGCAATCTTACTTAATCCTAACTACGCATAAGCTTTTTATAAAAAAGGTCATTGTCTTTAAGCTTTAAATAGATTTCAAGAAGCACTTTAATGCTTCAGTAAAGCAAAACAACTTAATCCAAAATTAGAAATTCCTTAACTAAGTGCTTTAAGTTAAGTAAACTAAGTGAAGAATAGAATAAAAGAAGAAGAGATAAAGAATTTCTTATAGCAAGTAGATAGTAGTTGTGAGGTAAGAATATGGAAATATAGAGATTTGGTTCCTAACAATTAATTTCTATAGGAATTGTAGAAATTGGCTTGTGATGATTTCGGAACGACTTATCTGGTTAATATCTAAGGATTCATGTATGGATTTAAAGTATTTAATTAGTAGAACGATAAAATAATAGATTAGTTCTGATTTGAATGTAAAGAACTAATTTTAATAAATAGCTAAAGTGTTTAAAAACTTATAGGATTTGCTATCGATACTTAAGAAATAGCTCTTTTAACTGATTTTTAGAATAAAGGAAGTTTATTCTAAATTATTTAGACAAAGTAGTTATTCAAAAACTGCCATTCTAGATTCTATAAGAAGCTTAACTTACTTAGTTAAATAGCAGAAGGCTTATAGGCTATTCACAATAGAAACTTAATTCATAAAGAAATAAAATCTCTTAATATTCTGTTAGATGATTAAGATTGTCCTAAAATACTAACTTTAGGATTATTTAATTAAGATAATTGATTAAGAGCAATAGAATAGAAAGGTGAACATCAATGAATGGCTCCTGAATAATTTGAAAAGAGAGTGAGTAAAAAAAGTGATATCTGATCTTTAGGTTGTATAGGAGTAGAAATATTCAACGAAGGATTTCTTTATCCAGTTTAAGATTCTTAGTTAAAGTAAATAGTTTATATTGATAAGATGATTCCTATGTTTTCAAGCGAAATATAACAAGAATCCTTATTAGTTGATTTATTCTACAGATGTTTAGCTTTCGACGAGAAAATAAGACCAGACATAGCTACTTTTATAATTTAGTTAGAGCAAATAAAATAGAAGTGAAATCCTTATTATACAGATATAAGCCACTAACCTACATCAATTTTATAAGAGAAGTGAAGAAGAAGAGTTAAAGACTAAAACATTTTAGCTTAAAATTTTATTATTAAATCTATAAGCAAAATTATTCAATTTTGTATTTAAAAATATTAGATTAAATGATTTATTAATTACTATTTTAAAGTAGCATTATATAAGCATATTCATTATAAAATGGTAATTAGCTATACTTTAAATTTCCTTATTAATTATCCCTTAATTTGGTTTAAAAGCTTTTGATTTATTATTTATTAAGGCGCTATTAGTCTAGTGGTTAGGATAACTGCCTTCCAAGCAGTTGACCCGGGTTCGAGTCCCGGATAGCGCACTTTTGATTACAAAGGAAACAAATAGTAATATTAATATAATAGTATGGTATTAAAGCACTATAATCTACATAATTAAGAACGCATTCTAAGTAATAATTTGTACCTATTATAGTACATGGATTTCGGACCTACTATAGAAATTATAACGGGTGAGGAGGGGTCTGTATCTTGGCTAAAGAGTAACTAAACACAACTTAAATAGTTTAAGAGGCAGATGGTGAGGCCTACCTCAGATTCTGGACATTAAAACTTGACGATATACTCTTTACTTCATGCTACATGCCAAGCAACAACAAGACAACAGATATGAAAGATGAAGCCTATGACATTCTCAATGAAATATCTAATGCATTTCCCCATAATGCTCACATCTTCCTGGTGACTTTAATGCACTACTAGAAGACTTTGGTAGTAATCCTCTTAACAACTACGATAATACATCCCGATTAAAATAATTTATCCAACAGAATGATTTGTAGATTATCAATGACCCTATAGCAAATACATTCATTCATAGAGCTAATCAATAATATTATTGTAATTATTACATTTTGGAACCCAACACTTGAATATTGATTAATTCAACAATTTCTAGGTTCACTATGACAAACTAATCACTTATCATATTCCTACATCTGTGACTTTTGCTTACAACGCAACCACAAATGTTCCAAAATAACAACCATTACTCTATAAGATTGATAAACTACTTGATCCAATAGACAGATAAAATTAATTTTAAGGTAGTTTTTCTTGTTTTTTGACTGTATATTCAGACAACTTAGACTCATAATATAATTTCATCACGAACTTACTTTAGAATAGTGAAATGAACACAATAGAAGTAGTTAAACAAAATACTAATTACAACAAACTACCTCAGGATATCCCTTTGAAATATATAGCTGCTAAAAGAGCAAATTAAGAGTATAAGAAATTGATGTTTATACAAGGAAGAATTAACTAAACAGTAACTGAAGCTAATTCTGTAGCCAGAAAATTAAAAAATATATATATGCGTTCTTATTGAAAATGGAAAAAGCTTCAGGCTAAAGGTAAATTTCTCAAAATAGATGGAAATCAACGAACGATGTTCTGTCAGGCGAAAAAGATAATAAGCCCTAAAATAAGGAATTAAATGAATTTTAATGAAGAACTTAGTAACTCCTTTATTGATAACTGAGAAACCTTTGTGTTAAACAAACATTAAAATGTAGCATAGGAACAACTTAATTTTAGTAAACGGTAAATAGATCTCATTTATAGAAATCCTTAACTTATCAATTACCCATCTTCTCCTTTATAAAATTTTAAATTTTTCAAATTTGAATAAATTCAAGAAATTATTCAACATATTCCAAATGGCAAGGCAGCTGGACCAGATGGAATAAAGGGTGAACTCATCAAGTATGCTGGAGAAGAGTTACAATAAATAATTCACTGTTTTATCAATAATATGATGAGACTTTAATAAATTCCATAAAAACTGAATACCTCCATTATCATTCCTATTTTCAAGAAAGGTAGTAAGAGTGATTGGAAAAACTGAAGATCAATTTCCCTTATGAATCTATATTGAAGATCTACGACAAGGCTTTAACAGAAAGGACTTACAAATCCTTTAAGAACGAAACCTCATACATCCTGCATAAATGGGATTTCTCAAGAAGAGAAGGGAAAGGCTAAAAAAGGATGCTTGCTACTCTAATTGATGTTGAGAAGATGTTTGATAGTATTGAGAGAAGAACAATTTTTAACATCTTGGGAGAATAAGACTACCTCTGGGATTGATACTGGCACTAGAATCTTTCTACAGTAACCTGAATTCCTCTTTTCTAATCGATGGGTAAACAACTCAACGACTTCATTACAACAATTGAGTTATGCAAGGGAGTTCACATTTTCCTGTATTCTCCCTCCTATATTGTGATATAGTAATCAGACATCTATAGGAAGAAATACACATCTAGGTATCAATCTGCACAATATAAACTTTGTATGCAGAGCGTAGGCAGATGGTTTTATACTCCTTTCTTGCTCTGCTTAAAGGATGTAATAACTTATAGATTAATGCAACAGAATTTTTCAGTTAATTTTTCTGTAAATAAACACTAGTAAATGTGAAGCAATACAATTTGTTAAAAAAAGAAGAGCTAAAAAAATCGAATTAAACTTGAAACTGGAAGGTTAGCATATCAAATAGAAGAATCAAGTGACATACCTTGGAGACATAATACAAGAAAATGGTCTTTTGATTAATCACTGTAAATAGAGAATTTAAACATATTTAGAATCGGTAAAGAAATGCATTTATTCTCTCAGTCGATACAATAATATTACTCCCTGACACTTTAAAATGCTTTGTCGCATGTTTACGTTGCCTAAGGCTGAATACTGTTGGAGAATTGGTTCCTTGAACTATAATGAGAGGCTCATAGTCTATGAGAGAGAAGATCAAAAGTATGCGTATAATTACGAGGAAGACTTTACAGTCATCTATCTCTGTCTTTAATGAGTCCTGCTACATAGACTTTAACTGACTCCCTTTTGAGCATATTATGGCTAGTCGCTTTTTCCGTTTCTACTTTAAAATACGGAAAGAAGCTAGGAATTATCCGGAATCCAATATAGGAAGATTCTTTAAATGCAATTGAAACTAAAAATCTTTGTACTTTTAGTAAGTTAAAAGATGTTTTAATATTACGAAATTAACAATGACAACTAAACCATGATTTTTAATTAACTTTCTTTTGGGAATTTTATTGAAGAAAAAATAAGAAACAAATTCTATTAAGAAGCAAATTTACTATATAGAGACAAGCCTACTGCACAGATATTTAGAGAGCAACTTGGAGGACTTTTGAAATTTCCTGAAATAAATTACACTAAACTAAGCAAGGAATATAAAAAAGAAATAATCTCAATCTTTAAATTACTAACTAATTCTTACAGTTTTCTATATGACTTACATATGCGTCATTATCCTGTAAAATATTACTTCTGTAAATGTGGTGGAAAAGACACGTTTAGACATATCTTCGAATGTGTCTACTATTAGGACATAGTTAGAAATATCTCTGATAAATTTTCTGGAAAAAATTTGGAAAAACTAGTAACTTACGATTAACTCTACATAAACTAGCAGTTCACTTCTCATAAGTAAATGGATACAGATCTTCAAATAAAAATTTTCATAATAATTTACAAAAAAAAAGAATTGAAATTGTAGAAAAAAGCACAGATAATTGATTGGAGCCTAAAGAAAAACAATAAGAAAGCACAAGAAACAACGGGGAAAGTTGGAAGATGGAAAGAACGATGCTTGGACTTTTTGAACATAATTAAAATGAAGTATCCGATTTATATCAATAACTTCATTTCATTAACATTTTTATTAAAGTGATTTTTTCTTCTCCTTTTTATCAACCTAAATATGTACTAATTCTTTTCTGATTTCAGGGTAATAATTGCTTCAACAAATTCATTTTAAGTTGACTTCTGTAAGTTGTAAAGACTCCAAATCTTTTTTGAAAGTTTTTATGCACCTAACAGTTCTAAACCTTTGAATTTGCAACTTCTTTATAATTATTTAAAAGAATCACTATTTATAACTAGTGAAATATATAGCATCTATTTTCTTTTAATTATATAAATAATCTAATATTTATTTATTCCTTTATAATCAAAAGTGCGCTATCCGGGACTCGAACCCGGGTCAACTGCTTGGAAGGCAGTTATCCTAACCACTAGACTAATAGCGCCTTAATAAATAATAAATCAAAAGCTTTTAAACCAAATTTAAGGAAAATCAATAAGGAAATTTAAGGTATAGCTAATTACCATTTTATAATGAATATCCATTTAATATAATAATAATATTTAACTAATATAAAAAAGATTTGCGTACCCTAGGCTTTCAACCAGGTACAGCGGACAAGTTTTTTTTCGTGGTTGTATTCCAAGAAATTTATTATAAATGGGTGGTTACTGCAAAGGATTATGTTAGTTTCTTATGATTAATTTTTATTTATAAATGCCTCATTCAGTTATTCATAGTTTATTTAAATTCTTCAGGTTCTTTGCTCTTCATTGTGCTAGAGTAACTTTCATTCTTTGCAATGACTTAGTAAGTGATAATTAGATTAACAGTATCGACAATTTTTATGTTGCTTCTCTACTTTCTTTTTTGGATAAATCTTTCTTTCTAATATCTCAATTCTTTAGCTTAGGTTTGAATTAATTTGTTCAAGTCTTAGCTTTTCTTAATGCTGTTGTTAATGGAGATCTTCTTCTATAATCATTCTTTGTGATTATTTGAAATTGGATTAAGACATTTCATAAAGTTAATTTTCTGTTAAAATACTTTTTAATCAGTTAACTTTTAAGAATAAATAATTCATTATTTTGATCTTCTATGCCGTTCATTATCTCCCGGATTATTTCTCCTTGATTATAGAAAGTTTGCTCATACTTTGTAATTTTTGCTTTTATTAGTTCAATTTAATTTTAGAGTAATTTGTTATTTTGAGTTCCAGGATTAACTTATTCAGTCAGATAGAACATTACTTTTCCCTCTGAAGAAGAACTAGACTTTCGTTTCTGTCTACTTTTCTAGCTCCTCATTAGTCACTTGCTTTCCTTCTTTTCTTTTCTTTTCTTTTCTTATTCTTAGAGAGATAAATTTTTTATTGCATTTTCTCTTAAATATCCATTGATGTAAAATGTTACTATAAAATAGTAATTAATAAATCATTTAATCAAAATTAATAATTTTGCTTATAAAGTCTTATTTAAGACTCAAATTAATCCTTTAATCATATAATCAAAAATTATTTCTTAGTTTCTAGCAAATTAGGTAATTTTAACAACTTAAAGTGTTTTTTATACTATAGCAATTTTTATTTAAATCTAATTTATTCAAAATACCGAAATTTTAGTAAATTAGTTACAAAAAAACTCCTAAATAAGTTTCATAAAGTAGCTAGAAATTTAATTCCTTCTTTAATATTGAAATAGAAGGCGACATGCATATCTGTAGATTAAACGAGCTTGATAATCATTTTAAAATAATCATAATATTAGGTTTTAATATTAATTTTGATTAATTTATGCCTATATCAATATTATCTTGTTAAATAAATAAATTAGATTATAGAGAGCGTAGTACTCTCGTTGGTGCGCAGTTCTTTAAATTAAATTAATTTTATTTAATATCGAAATTTTTTTTATTGGTCTCTCTATCCTTGTTTTCTCCTCCTGTAGCACGTCTCTGTAATTTTTCCTTCCAAAGCAAAGGATGCAATATGCGAATACGGGTACATCTTTCCCCGACCTATGATGAAGAAAGTTTCCTCCTGGCATTCAGAGTTCTCCAGCTTGTTGAATCTTCCTTCTCTTGTTATTGGCTTCTCTTCCTCCGATTTATCCTCCGTCCGCGCTCATTTTTAGTTGCTTTGCTGGGCCTCCAAGCAGCATCCGAAGGAAAGGGCTTTCCACCCTATTTTTTTTAAATTTGTTAATAAATAAAGCTAATTAGAAAGTTAATAGTAATATAAGAATAATAATAAAATTTTAAGTTATAATAGTTTTTGTCTTTAACTCTTCTTCTTCATTTCTCTTAATATTCTGATATACTATATTTGTTTTTTTCAGCTTCTCTTATAGATTAGTAACTAATATCTGCATATAGATTTCACTTCTATTTTATTTGCTCTAACTAAATTATAAAAGTAGCTATGTCTGGTCTTATTTTCTCGTCGAAAGCTAAACACTTGTAAAAAAGATCAACTAGTAAAGGTTCTTGTTATATTTCGTTTTAAAATCTAGGAATCATTTTATGGATATAAATTATTTACTTTAACTATGAATCTAGAACTGGATAAAGAAATCCTTCGTTGAATATTTCTACTCCTATACAACCTAAAGATCAGATATCACTTTTTTTACTCACTCTCTTTTCAAATTATTCAGGAGCCATTCATTGATGTACACCTTTTTATTCTATTGCTCTTAATCAGTTATCTTAATTAAATAATCCAAAAGTTAGTATTTTAGGAGAATCTTAATCATCTAACAGAATATTAAGAGATTTTATTTCTTTATGAATTAAGTTTCTATTGTGAATAGCCTTCAAACCTTCTGCTATTTAGCTAAGCAAGTTAAGTTTCTTATGGAATCTATAATGACAGTTTTTGAATAACTATTTAGTCTAAATAATTTGGAATAAACTTCCTTTATTCTAAAAATCAGTTAAAAGAGCTATTTCTTAAGTATCAATAGCAAATCCTATAAGTTTTTAAACACTTAAGCTATTTATTAAAATTAGTTCTTTACATTCAAATCAGAACTAATCTATTATTTTATCGTTCTACTAGTTAAATACTTTAAATCCATACATGAATCCTTAGATATTAACCAGATAAGTCGTTCCGAACTCATCACAAGCCAATTTCTATAATTCCTATAGAAATTAATTGTTAGGAACTAAATCTCTATATTTCCATATTCTTATCTCACAATTACTATCTATTTGCTATAGGAACTTTCTTATTTGTTCTTCTGTTATTCTATTCTTCACTTAGCTTATATCACTTATAACTCTTATTTAGGGAATTTCTAAATTTGGATCTAGTTATTTTGCTTTACTGAAGCATTAAAGTGCTTCTTGATTCTTATTTAAAGCTTGAAGACAAAGACCTTTATCATAGTGAGCTTATACATAACTAGAATTAAGCGATATAGCTGTGTCGAAACATTGGATGGCTTCAAGATAATTTCCTAATTTATAAAGAGAAATTCCTTTATTTTGGAAGCAAACTGATTAAGTAGGATTGAGTTTGATGGCTTCATTAAAACTTTAGATTGCTTCGTTATATTTCCCTAACAAATGTAGTGTAAGTCCTTTATTGTAATGAGCAGCTACTAAATTAGAATCGAGTTTTAGAGCGATATTTAAGTTTTGGATTGCTTCATCGTATTTACCTAATTTTTTCAGTGCCATTCCTTTATTACCATAAACAACTGCATTGTTAGGATCTAGTTTTAGAGCTTTATCTAAGCTTTAAATTGCTTCGTTGCATTTTCCTTATTCTATAAGCGCAAATGCTATATTATAATGAGCTTCAATTAAATTGGAATCAAGTTTTAAAGCTACATTAAAGCTCTAAATTGCTTCAAAGTTTCTACCTAATTCTTTCAATGCTATTCCTTTATTAACATGAGCTGTTGCATTATTAGGATCTAGTTTTAAAGCGATATCTAAGCTTTAAATTGCTTCAATGTTTCTTCCTAATCGTATCAATGGAATTCCTTTATTGCTATGAGCAGCTACATTATTAGGATCTAGTTTTAAAGCGACATCGTAGCTCTAGATTGCTTCAATGGATTTACCTAATAGACTCAATGCAATTCCTTTATTATTATGAGAAACTTAATCATTAGGATTTAGTTATAGAGCAATATCAAAGCTTTAAATTGCTTCGATGTTTCTCCCTAATTATTTCAGCGCTATTCCTTTACTAACATGAGTTGCTGCATTATTAGAATCTAGTTTGAGAGCGATATCAAAGCTCTAGATTGCTTCGTTGTATTTACCTAATTCTTTCAGAGTAATTCCTTTATTACTATGAATTTCTGCATCATTAGGATCCAATTTTAAAGCGATTTCTATACTTTAAATTGCTTCAATGTTTCTACCTAATCGACTCAATGCATTTCCTTTATTAGCATGAGCAAATGCAAAATTAGGATTTAATTTGAGAGCTTTATCATAGCTCTAGATTGCTTCATTGAATTTACCTAATTCTTTTAGTACAATTCCTTTATTACAATGAGCAGCTACATAATTAGGATTTATTTTTAGAGCTAAATCGTAGCTCTAAATTGCTTCATTGTATTTGCCTAATTTACTTAATGCAAGTCCTTTATTACCATGAGCAGCTACGGCATTAGGATCTTTTATAATTGCTATATTTAGGTACTTGATAGCTTCCTGATAATTTCCTTGGATGAAAAATTAATTTCCTTATCTGAAATATTATTAGGCTTCAGACATTTTATAAATGATAATAATAATTATTTTGAATTTTATTTTTTTTATTTATATAGGCTTATTTTAACTTATGATGTAATTTTAATTTATTTAATTAAATTATTTTAAAATCTCAATTATTTTCTTTATCATATTCTTTTTACTTTTAAAAGATGAAGTATTTTTTTATTTGATATAGAAATTTTATCTGATATGTTAATTATATTTCCTTAATATTTAATCTTTTTATCTTACTAAGTTACATTTTTATTTCAAAACCTATTAAATATAAAACTTATAACTAAATTTATTTTATCTTCTAACTTGGAAAGATAAAATTAGATAGTGTTTCTTAATACCTAATAACTTAATTACAATTACTTTGCTTAATATATGTTAGATATGTTAATTTCTACTAAGTTAAGACTTTTATAGCTTGTAGTATAAATAAAATGGAAATAAAGCATTATTATTATAATTATATTTCTATCCTTATAGAGTATATTCCTTTAATTATTTAGGTAATTATAAATGCTAATACTAGTTGCTATACTTTATATTTTATTATTAGTATAACCATTAAACTTTATCTCTTAAATTGTCTAATCATACAATAATCTATGGATTTTAAAACTGATTTATACAATTATCTTTTATATATAAAAGAAAATAATTTAAATAGTATAATCAATTTAGCTTAATGTCTACATATAGTAACTATAAGTATTTAATACCATTTAATATATCTAGTTAATAGAAATTTAATTCCTAAATTTTAAGAAAAAATTCATTTCTATTTTTGAGCAAAAAAAACAAGGTGAGGAGCAATAGAAATTAAAAATAATCGTAGCTATGTCCTAAGTATCAATGGGAAAGCTCTCTTAGAATATTGTAATTAAACTGATAAAGGAAGAGGCTCCCTGTGAAATGATGGAAATTTAAAAGACTATATCTAAAAGTGAAACTGCAAAACCTAAGTACTCCTTGGACTATGTTCTTTATAATTGCGTTAGATGACTCGAGGAGGAAATTTGTACCTTAAGGCGACAAAATGTGTCGATTATCATATTTATTTGGAATACATCCGAGAATTGTGATAGTCGATATAATTCTACTGAAAAGGAACTGACTGACTTCTGAAATTAGATTTAAGATCTGAATCTTCTATAATGCAAAAGCGAGCAGAAATTTGGACTTGCGACACTTTAACAGATAAATGTAACTCCTGCAATTAAAATGTAAATAGAGGAAACTCCTCTAATTTCACTTCCATGCTTCTCCCTAAAATAATAGATTTTAAAGATAAAAAAGAAATATTATTCTTTTATGGAGTTACAAGCATTTATTTCGATAATATTTAATATTTAAATAAAGTCAAAAAGCTTCAGGGAAGAATTATATACTTAAATTAAAGGACCAAAAAAACAATAACTCTGAGCAAGAAAGTAGGCATAGTAATTCAATAAATGTTCTGTGATCGCAGAATTAAATTATCAAGAGGAAATTTTTTAACTAAAAAATTAGAAAATGAGAGAGCTGGATTATTTAGGAGGATAAAACGTCTGCCCTTGTATTGTTGCAAATCCAAGAAATAGGCAAACTTTAATTTAAGCATTTTAACATATCAAATATCTTTTTACTAAGACTATATGCAAAAAATTGATTGGCAAGCACTGACTATCCTAAAGGTATGCGTTATTATTATTACTTCAGTATTTTTGATATTTTTATATATTCCTGGTCCATTTTTAGAAGCTTGCTTAAGAATTCTTTCAGAAATATTAATATGCTGAATAGTAGACCAAACCTAAAGTCAGTTAAAACATCAAGAACATATTTAGTAATAAACAACAGTAAATGACATCCAGATTAATGTAAGCTTAGAGAAAGAATTATGAGTAAAATAATCGAATTAATTTTGAAATTCAGAGAATGACTTTATAAGTGAAACTAGTCAAAGTAAAATATTTCTCTAAGATAGAAAATCTAAGAAATCCTTGAGTAAGCATATTAAATTATGAAAACACAGTCTATAAAAAATAATTTGAAGTAACTTGAGTATAATCAAGATAACCTTGCCAAGATTCTATAAGTTTGAGCTATTGCTTCCATTTTTATGCTAAAGCTTAAATACCAAAAAGTCCAAAAACTATTAAAAATGAAAATATATAAAAAAAGCTAATAGCAATATGGAAAATTAAGGTTTGGCGTTGCTATTTGTTAGAGGTAAAACTTGAATCAAAAAGTTTTTTCGATATCCTAGATAGTTGAGCTGAGAACTATAGCAAATCTAGACTAGCTATATCCTTCTAAAAATAAAGTAGAAGCTCTAGCTCTAATTAAGCGAAGACCTGAAATCTGTTCAAAAGCTACAATAAATAAGCTAAATTAAATCTAATTAACTTAGCCTATGTAGATATATCAAAGAAGATTGAATCCCTAGCTGGAACAAAAAGAAGTATGCACCCTTTAAAACTTCACTCTCAAAATAGTAACTTAATTCTCAATAAAGTCAGCTGTATGAACCGATAGTTTATCTTCTAAACTCTAGTA
Source organism: Loxodes magnus (assembly GCA_946699065.1). Classification (NCBI taxonomy): domain Eukaryota; phylum Ciliophora; class Karyorelictea; order Loxodida; family Loxodidae; genus Loxodes; species Loxodes magnus. The sequence continues at coordinate 68,614 of CAMPDV010001595.1, forward strand.
TCTTTTTCCTTAGAAACTTGACATATTGGAAAAGCATTTGCAGACTTAAATTTTTCACTATAAAGACTAAAAGGCAAGTTAAAATAAAGTATTTAATAGATCAGAAGTTAAGAAAGTAAGTCTATAGTCCTAAAGATATTAATAACTTATTTCTTAAGTTAAGGATTACCAGAAAATTCATTATAGACAAGAAATCAGCAAATCCAATACCATTAAAATAAAATTCCTACTTATTAGATTAATATGGTTACTCCTAATATAATTCCAATGCATAGATGATAAAAAAGCATCGTAAACAGTTGATAATAGATAAATATGAGATTATATAGCCTAAACGATTAATAAAAATAATAAAAGAATAAGGGATATAACGTTAAGAATATACTAGTTAAGTCTTTTAATCAGTAGAGTAGAGTTATAGAGAAGTAGAAAGCATACTGTTCTAAAACTAATAACAAGCAAACATTTTAGGGTATTATGAAGAGCTTTTTATTGAGTCAAAACTATATGATAGCAAATTTTGAGTCAGAATTTTAGCTTGTAAGTGATTAATAAACCTATAACTAGAAATGAATCAACTTTTTTAAGATATCAGCCATATATGCTATATAAAGCTTGAGGCTTACATTTCTACACTAGACTTGTAAGAAAAAACAAGAAATAAAGTCTTCTAATCAGATTGATTGTTTAATTAATATTCTTAACGCAGCATTAGTCTTATTAATGTCCTTGAGAGTATTTTCTCTAATAAAAGTTAAAAAACTTTGTTAAAGCCTTAGTAGTCAGCCATCTGACCTATTCTATCAGCTTATCTCTATTAGTTTGTCTTGAATCCCTACTAGGCTTAGTTAGGCGTGTAGCACTTCATTAGTGTACCATCCTTTAATATTCGGAATAGTTTTGGTCTTACACTTAGCGTTCCTAATTATTTATGCAAGGATTAAGATTTGAATTAAAGAATTTTTTTCTATAAATTTTTCCGCTTTATGTTGGATATATCCTAAATAGTTTTCTAAAAATATCTTATTTATTCTTTCTTTAAATTTGCTTAGTTAGTAGCAGTATTTTCATTGGCGTTATTTATTGCACACGTAGCATTTTATTCTTCTTTTAAACTATTATTCCTGTAACACTTATTTAATTTAAATTTACTACTTATTTTAAATAAACGTTTACTGTTTATTTTAATTTGAGGCTTCATTTTCTATTTCCATAGGATCTGATTAATTCTGTTAAAACGAAAATGGCTTTACCTGAATTTATTATTAAATTTAAAGAATTCTTTGTTCCAGTTTGTTTTCTATTTCTTATGATGATTAAATTGTTTCTAGTAAAGACGTTATTAGTTTTTCTAATTTTTCTACTTTATCAGTGAGGTATCTATTTTTAAACATAAACTCTTTTAATGACTTAGATAATATTTCTATTTGAGTTTGTATCGGAAGTTTTTTTAATTCTGGATTTCCAAGTGGTTAATGTTCGTCATATCAATCATATATTAAAGTTAAATTATGTTTATGTTTTTTTAGTTATGAAAAAATTTCGTATTATTTGCTGGTTTAAAACAAAGTCATTATAATAGATTATATTTATAGGTTTTTAAAATTGGTAAAAGTGTGTATATCAATTTATAAATGGTCATGCTGAATTTATCTTGTATTTTTTATTAAAAAATGGGTAATTAAAATTATCTTGTTTTTTATTTAATCCAAAATTTATTTTAATGATTAATTTATTTTTTAAGTTTCATAAAAAATTTTAGGATATATAATATTTTTAAGTCTGTTTTCTTTTTATCAGAGTTGTGCAATAAAAAAACATTTTTGGATTGAACTGGAAAAGTTATTATTTAATTATAATTTAATTATATATTTTAATTTTATTTTGCATTTAAAATTGTTTTTATTCAGTGAATTATTTTTGTGTATTTATATTTTAAATTAAGTTTTATTTGGAATTTTTAATTTTAAGTTTACGCTTTTTCTTTTATTATTATTTTCTGAGGGTTTTTTTGATAAAATCATCCTAAATTTTGTATTTTTATGTATATTGTAATATTTTTACGATTATAAAATTATTTTTACGATGGTAAAATTATTATATCATTCTTTCTATAATTTTTTCTGAATATTAAAGCCTGAAAATGCAAAATAATAAAAAAAAATTTTTTTCATTTTGTATTAGAGGACATTTTTCGGACTACTAAAACTAGGGAATTCGGGATGAAAAAAATAAAATTCTAAGTAAAATTTCCAAATATAAAAGGGTCTTGAGAAATAAAATGTTATGAAAAAAATATTTTTCAATTATGTCTGAATTTGGAAATTTATTTTATAAATATTTTTTGAGAAAAATGTAAAGTTTTTGTTTTAGGGATTTATTTTGGGTTTAGGTTTAAATAAAAAAATTTCGTTTTTGAATTTTTTGTAAAAAAATTTTTTGATAATTTTTTGATCTAAAGAAAAAGGAAAGATAGGAGCACGAAAGTATGAAATCGTAAATTTTTTTTTACAGAGTTTTACACTACAGGAGATTTTCGGGACGGGTTAAATTAAAAAAAGGAATAGAGTTTTTAAAGAAGAAAAAAATTAAAAAAATGGATTTTAAAAAGCTAAGAATAAAAAAATGATTCCCGATTGAAAAAAATAAAAGCACTTTTTCTCTCCAAGCTTTATGCTACAGGAGATTTTTAGAAAGACTAAAATCTTAAAAAAATAAGGGATAATAGTGTTTTGAAAAAGAGTCTACATTTTTTTTATAGGTATTGCTAAATTTTTCAAAAAAAAAAAGATCTAAAAAGAGTTAAAAATCTTTTTCTCTGAAAAATTAACTATAAAAAAAAGAAGAAAACGACGTTTAATGCTTATGTTCATCTCTTATTTTAGAAAACATTTTAAGAATAAAAAAATTATTAAATATTAATCTAAATAATTAAAATAAATTAAATTATTTAATAAAGATAAACGTAGAAATTAGCAAATTATTATTTCTTTACTTTTTTTAAATAAATTTCTTAATTCATTTTTATTTATTTTCAGTTTTGTATACCAGTAAATATTTTTAACTAAATCTTTTTATTTACTTTAAAGTTTTCCTTATATAATATCTTCTAAAAAATTTATCTTAAAATTTACTCCTTATTTATTTACTCGTTTTGCGCAGCTGAATTCAAATTTAATGACAACAATTTTAATATCTTTTAATTATTTAATAGCTTTTCCTTTTTAATTCTAGCTACTGCTCTTTATATATTTTTTAAGTAATAAATAAATTTTTAACATTATTTTCCATATTTTGATTTTAAATAAAACTCTTTATTTTAATGAATCAAATTATGCCCTTTTAAATAAGGCTTTACTACTCTCTTTTTATAATTTCAACTCTCCATTAAAAATTATTTGATAATTTTCTCTTTTTAAGATGTATCCTTCCTTTCCATTAATTATATAAAGGTTCTTTGATTCTCATTTTAATATTTATCAAATTTATAAATTTAAATTATTAAATTAAATGCTTCTTTTTCTAATTTTTATAGTTAGAAACTTAATTATTCTTTCATCGATTCCATAATTCCTCTTTTTATAATTAAATAGCTTTGTATATATATCCTTAATTTATTTAAATTTTTGAATTTACCGTTTTTTGTCTTAAAATTCTATTTTTTTCTCATCTACTCTCCTTCTAAATTTCTCTTCCTTCAATAGATATTCTCTTTTATATCTGTACTAAAATATCTTACCTTTACTTACTTGTTCAATATGCTTTTTTCATACTTTCTTTAAATATTTCACTTTCTCACATTTTTATTCCAACTACCTGATATTATTCACTTGTCATCACTACTTAGTGCTACACTCCTTACTTCAGCTGTATGCCCCATTAACGTATATACACATTCTCCTGTTTAGAAATCCCATATCTTTATTGTTTTATCTCCACTTCCTGATACTATAAAACTGTTGTTGCTTGTCAATGTAACTCCTCCTATTCAACCTTAATGCCTGTTATTGTTCTTATACACTATCCAGTCTAAAAATTCCATATCTTAATCATCTTATCAGAACTTCCAGAAACGATTCATCTCTGGTCACTTGATATTACTACAGAATTTACAGATTATGTATGTCCCTTCAGTGTACTCTTTAATTAGTTAGCTTGTAAATTTCATATCTTTATTGTATTATCTATACTTGTAGATATAATATAGTTGTTGTCACTTGAAATTGCTACAGATAAAACTTGACTCGTATGCCCCTACAAGGAACTTTTTAATTAATTAGTTTTGAAATCCCAAATTTTGATCGTGTTATCATAACTACCAGAAACGATTCACTTCTTGTCATTTGTTAGAACTACTGAGTAAACAGAACTATTATGTCCATATAAAGTACTCTTTAACTAACCAGACACTAAATCCCATATCTTTATAGTATTTTCATCACTTCCAGATATTATATAATTGCAGTCACTCGAAATAGATGCAGTTAAAACAAAACCTGTATGTCCCTACAAAGTACTCTTTAATTAGGCACTATTAAAGTCCCATATTTTTATCGTATTATCATCGCTTACTGAAACAATTCATTTCTGGTCTCTAGATATAGTTACAGATAATATAGTTTTTGTATGTCCCTACATTATTTGATCTGTGTATAAAAATATACCTTAATCTTGAATTTCATTAAATTAATTAATAGCTTTCTATTAATTATTTGCTGTTTTGTTTTCTATATAAATATTTTAAAATAAATACATTAAATTTAAGGCTCTTAAGAGTTTTTCCATTGCCTCTGAAATTTATATTAAACTTACTTCTGATTTTTATAAATATTCTTGATAGAATTCTTGATTCATCTACTTTAATCAGTCTCTTTCTCAGATTTATATATTTTAAAATTTCATTAACTAACTTGATAATAGTTATATCTAACTAATTAAATGCTTAATAAACTCTTTATGCTATTCTATCTATCTACGGTAATTTTATATCTTATATCTTACATTTAAAGTTATTGCTTAATTAAAAATAATTTTAGTCGTAGTTAATTAAAACACTATAGGCCTGCTAAGCTTTTAATATTTAATTTTAAACTATTTAAATTAGTTAGGTATATTCTAAATTTGAAACATCATGTCATTTACTTTATTTCAATTAGCCTTATAACTCCAGTAAGTTATTTATCTCCTTTTTTGTTGCTACTTAGTGACTTTATAGTTCTTCATATATTTTAGAACTATCTGTAAATAAATTAATTTCGAGGTCCTCTAGAAGTTTATTTACTATAGCCAGCTTTATCTTTTTTATCTTCTATAACTCTTAACTTACTCTATTCTCTAATGATTTTAACTATACTATATTAGATTATATAAAGCTTTGCTTGGTAGTATCTAACATCAGTTTATCACTTTATAGTTTAGTTGGGTGAGTTTTAGTATGAATTTTGCAGTTATTACCCATACATTAGATTTATTTAGACTTTAAGAACTAGTTATGAATACATCGTAACACATTTAGTGACCACATTCAAGTATCATAGGAACCTTCACCTAGTCATCAAAATCTCCGTTACAAGCTTTACATTTGATGTTTATGAATATTTTAATTATTATTTTATTAATTAAAAATTAGATTTTAAATAATATCTTAAACTATTAAACTTGCTACTTTTATTTTAGCACTAAGCATCAGTTAATGCTTAAAACTTCTTTTATTTATCAATATACTAAACATATAAAGAACTATAATTTAATGTATTAATTAAAACTCAATAATAATAATATTTAATTAATTATAAAAGTATAGCATATTAATCTTTTACTCTTTTTGGGATTACATGCTTTACCGTAGTTATCTGAAAATTAAGGATTTTTTCCATTTGGTGTATTACCTTTCTCATCTCATTTATTCTTTTAATTAAGTAATCCCATTATTTTGAATTTGCTTCTATTACTATTATTAATATTCATGAGCTATAAATTAACCTAGCAGTTAATAGCTTTATATCGTTTGTTTAATAAGTTTTGTAAATTAGATTAATCTGCTTTGTTTTCTCTTATCTTTATTTACCTTAAAAAATCTGTAGTTTATTATTAAATATCCTATTTCATTTTTTTATAAACATCTTTTAAATCTCTTTCATTCGTTACTGCAAGTTTCTATTTAAAGTTCAATGTCCAAATAATTTTATAGTACAATTTATGGTTAATGGGTTTATTTACTTTCTGCTGAAGTTTTTCTAAGCATTTATCAAGCAAGAGGTTTTATTATTATGCCTTTTAATCTAATTCACAAGATTTTAACTTAAAATTTTCCTTTATGGCTATTATATTGCAGCGTGAAAAGATTGTTTAATATAAGTAGAATTTTTGATCTAATTAATATGCACAAAAATCAAGTTTTATTTATTTATTTGTTACTTAAATCAGAAATATTTATATATCGCCTCCAAGAAAAGGCTAAATTTTTAAATTATAATGATGAACCTTAAGTTTTATGACAGCTAAGCTCTCGTCTTGCTCATTCTCTGAAAGACCTCTTTACGAATATAATAGATTTATTCTGTTGATCGGTTTCTGAAAACAGAGAACATCATGATAAATGAATTTTTACTCCATATTTATATACTTGAAGCCTCTATCAAATTCATATAATCTTCATATGCGCTATTCTCAAGAAATTTTATCCAACAAGTAAACTTTCTTAGATTAGAGATATAATCAAACAATTAAAAATCTTGCTTCCACCATTTTTTTGATCATTAAAATATAAATTTAATCTTATTATATAATAAAATAAATGTCGGCCATGGTTAGAAGAACTAGTAGGTAATCTGGTGAAGTTTATAATGCCTTACGAGTAATCTTGCACTAGATGTCAGCACGGGGAAGGGTGAACAAGCTCAGAAGAGACAAACCTAACTTACCCGAGAACTCTTACTGGCAGTATGAACGCTTGACTAAAGAACCTACTAATTACTTAATTACTAATTCTTATTTGGACTTATTCATGAAGGATGGGGACATTTTATTCCTGATTTGAAAATAATCTTTAACAAACAGAATCCCCATTTGGAGAAGCCGAAGTGATTCATTGGAGAGCTAGAATGCTAACACGAAGTATGAGAACAAATTTTAAATATTAAATATTAATATTGAAAGAACTGTGAACCAACGAGGTGCTACGCGCTCTATAATAATTTTGATTGATTTATTAATTTTCTGTAGTTACATTTTTTTTTTAAAGAGATAAATAAATTTTTTTTTAAAGATAATGTTTCTTTAATTATTTGAATTAATTATTAATTTAGTCTATTTGTAATATATAATATTAATATTGTGCGAATTGAATATTTATTTTATATATTATAACTACTTTTTTATTAATGGTGTTTAGGTAATTTAAATATTAATTTCTAAGTTTAAAGGTTTAATCTAATATATTAAATTTAATATTTTTAAGTAAATAATAAAAATTTAAGATGTCAGTAAAAAGCTAATGCTAAGATTGTAAGAGTGAACTTTATATTTGATTAAACAATCTAATGATCCTTCCTTGTAATTTCTAATTATTTTACGAATGTGTTTAAAATAATTTTAGTAACTTAGAAGTGACAAAAAGTTAATAAATATCATCAAATAAAATTTAATTAAAAAAAATTTAGAATTTATGCAAATTCAGGAAAATGAGATAAATGTAGGATTATAAAACTTAAAAAGAACAAAGCTTAATGTAGTGAATAAGTTTATGTAAGATTTAGAAAATTAGTACATAGATAAATTTTCAGATATCTTAAGAGAGCTATAAAGTTTAGTAACTACATATAAATAAGAAAATATTAAATTATTAAATTTTTTAAATAGATTAAAAGTAAGAAATGATAACTTTAGCATTTAGGATTTAGATTGAAATCAGTTAAATGAAAAGATGTAAAGCTAAATTAAAAAAGCCTAAATTGAAATAAAGAATCTAATGAACTTTAAGCAGAATATATTTGAGGAAAGTAACAAATATTGATGGATTTTTAAGTAAACAAAGTGATTTGATAATACTAATAAAAGATTAAAATAATAATATTTTTAATTACTACTATTTCATTGAAACTTAATCTCTCGATTCAAGTTTAGAAAATAAAAAAATAAGCCAGATCTGATATTTTAGTAACAAAGATTTTGGTAAAATTTATCTGGAATATAAAAAAGAAATGCATGTGAAAAAATTAGCAATGAAATAACCTTTTCGAACTTTATAAAATTTCGGCACAATTTTTTAATAGAATATGACTATTTTAAAATAAAAAGCTAAAAAATATAGAAACAATATATTAAATTGAATTTATTAGAGAAGAAACTTAGTTTATTTAAAGATATTTACTAGAATTAAATTAATTGATTCTAAATTCTAAGAAAATTAATTAGGATATAAATAATAAATAAGTTATTATGATAAGAATTTAACAATTATAATATAATATTTAATATAAAAGAATAAGTAAAACAATAAAAATGTCATAATTTATTCATAAAATAATAACGAAAACAAACATATTGAAATAAATAAATACTAAATAATAAATTATACTATTAAAATTATTTAGAATCTAATAATAAAAGCTATAAATAAATAAGCATAAAAAATAAAAATAATAAGCAATAAAAATAATCCAAAATGAAATTTGAAAGAACCAAATAAATTTAATTTAACTATTTGATTTATAATTTTTATTAAAATATTATTATTTATTTCTATATATAATTTAAAATTATTTAAAGCTTTACTATGCTTAAAATGTTTAAAAATTAAATAATTTTTTTAATTGTTTAATATATTTAATAAGTATAATCATATTTTTTAAATGCGATTCTAGCATAATTTAATACTTTCTTCTATTTCTTATTGTAGCTTAAAATAATATGATAGTTTTAGAATTAAAAAATTTTAAAATTTGAAATATAAATATTATTTAACTTATAAAGATTTTGCTAAGCTAAAAGTTTATGAAAAATTAATTAAAACTATTTTATAAAGATATAAAGCATAAAAATATATTATTTAAAATATAATAAGAAATTAAATATTTGTATAATAGATGTAAAGAGTTCCTTAATGATCTTTATAAATTAAAATTTATTATTAATTTCTTTATTTACTATATCATTTATCGTATAAATTTATTATATGGCTTTGCTCATTGTTCGAAGGTGAGCAACAAGGTCATCTTCATCAGAGGTTGGGGAAGTTAAGTACCCATAATCGACTTTATGTCTTCCTCTGCTTTGGTTTGGCCTCGAGACATAAGATTCTTGAACCTTCGGCACTAACTTATTATAATTTTTAATTCTGGAACGAAAAAGAAATAATATTGCGAGCTTCATCAGAGGTGGGGAATTTAAATACCCATAATTGACACATGTCGTCCTCTGCTTTGGTGATGCAATGAGACACAATCCTGCCATGTCCTTGGACCTCCAACAAGTATTAAAGATACGTGTATTCTGAAATTATATCAGTATTGAACATTTTTATCAGTACTGAATAATTATACCAGTATTGAACAAGGTCTACCAGTATCTGATAATTTTATCAGTAACAAACATTCTTGTCAGTATGAACATTTTTTAAAGAGCTGCGCACCAATGAAAGTGCTACGCGCTCTATAATCAAATTTATTTATTTATTTATTATTATTTACATATAAAATAAATTTCTTATAATGCAAAACTTTAAAAAGTTAGTCTAATTTATTTTTTTAATTTTTATATATATTTGAAAATATAATAAATGAACAAACTTGCTTTAATATAATTAGAAAGAATATCTCTTTGATAAAAGTATAAGCTAAATTTTATCAGCTTAATAGAGTTTTTAATTAATTATAAAAGAGAATTTTAAAATTTTTTTGTCTGAAATGTTTAGAAAAATAAGTTTTTATATTATTTTTAATAGAAAGGAATATATTTTAACTAAAAATAAGAAGGGATTTATTTTTTATTAATATAATTTATTTTGTATATTAATAATTTAAAATTATAATTTTTTTAATATTTTGATTATTTATTAATTTACACTTTATGATTTTTTTAGTAAGATTTTTAAACAATTTTTTAGAAACTGATAGTCTCAATTAAATTATAAGTAGTTTTTATAATCATTTTTTATGAAAAAATCTATTTTTTTTAAGTTTTCCATTTATTTTTTTATTTAACTTTAGTTATCCTTAGCATATTTTTAAAGTTAAATTCTAGATTACATAATTTTTATATGCTTTATCTAAACATTTAATTAAAATATTTTAAATATTTATTTAAAATATCATTTAAAACAATAAATTTTATTAAATTTTCTCTAGTTATATTTTATTATTTTTTCCAACATTTAGTTGGGTTTCTTATAAAATACTAATACATTTTATATATAAAATGATATTTTAAACTTTTATTCAACAAAATGAAAAATATTATTTTTCTTATCTTTTATTTTAATTTTTCGTATTATTTCTTCCTTAATAAAATATGTTTTCAACTAAACTTGTTTTAAATATTAGTAATTTTTATAATTTTAATCTTTTTCTTTCTTTCTTTCTTTCTTTCTTTCTTTCTTTCTTTCTTTCTTTCTTTCTTATTATTTAACTAATAATGATTTTTTTATTGTTCAATTATTAAATTATTTATGTCATTCTAAATATTTCCTTTTAACATATCTTTACTTTTATTTCCTTCATTAATTTTGTTTTATTTATTATTTGCTAGCAGCTTAAATTTTTCCAATAATAACACTTCTAATATATTCTTTTGAAAATGCAAAAAATAATCTAAATTTTATTAAAATTGAAGTATTTTTTAATGTTTAAATCGTAGTTTTAAATTATCTTTAGAATGTTTAATAAAGAAAATATAACTTTTAAAACTAAATTTTAAATATTCTAATGAAAATTAAAAAGAATCTGATTGAAATATTTATCTTAAATCAATATTATCTAAATTTCTCTAAACTGCTTCAAAGGTTTATTTTATTTACTTTTTTCACACTTTATGTTATAACTTTATTAGAATTTTTCATAAACATTTATTATAAAAATAAATTAAATATTTGGAAAAGGTATATCAAATTAAACAGAGCCGAAGGTAGAATAAAAAGAGAGTGATGATGAAAGCAAGAAACGTAAAAAGCCAAATGAGAAAAAGAAATTTACATTAATAAATTTTAATTTATATAAATTGAAGTATCTGAATTAAATCGGAAACTTTATACAGTAAATATGCTATTAAAGTGAAATAATTTATAAGTTTTATACTTTTAGGTTTATTTAATTATTATTAAAGATTTTCTCTTAAAAAATTTCATTTATGAATTTAGTAAGAAATTTACTAATATAAACTTTTTTATTACTTCTTATTGTTTAATTATTATCTAGCATTTACATAGAATAAATATAAGATATTTATTCTTCTTTATACAAAACTATTTTCTAAGATTTTTTAGTTCATATTTAGAGAAGAATTTTGACTAATCTTTTTATTATCCTTTTAGTTAAAGAAAATATTTCGTATTTTATTAATTAAAATGACATAAAGAAAAAATGGAAAATTTCTTGCAAAAAATCTCTTCTAAACAGAATCCATCCCAATCGATTTATGATTAGCAAAACATACTCTAAGAACTCAAAGCTATGTAATAGGAGAATTTTAAACTTTTAAGAAATTCATAAGAGCTTGAAGGAAAAATACCATACCTAATTTCTAACGAATAAATACTAAAAAATAAAAATTACAAAATAGACAAACTGAGAATTGAACAAATAGAATCCAATGTCAATCAATTAGTGGAATTGACTGAAAGCTTATTTCTAAAAAATACATCAACAAATAACCCCATGGATGTGAAGCCGAATCCTCTACCAGCAAAAATTCCGATAGTAAAGAATAGAAAGTAATGCTGGTATTGCATGAAATATGGCAACATTTTAGGAGGTTACGAAAATTCTAATAAAAATTAAAAATTGAAAGTTTTAAGTTATGAAAATCCATAAGTAATCTATACTTCATTCCAGAAGGTTTATTATACAGAAAAAAAAGATATACATAGGAAATGAACTCTTGAAGGGAATCGTATTTGCTCATTAGAGAAGAAATTTGAATATGTTTAGAATCGAACTTGATTGGAGCAAGATACCTTTAATTAAAAGGGTAAACGGAGTACTGTAAAATATGTATTCTAAGAAGAAGACTCAGAAGAAGATTAGAAATGGAATAAAACTTAAGACAATTTTAAACTTTAAACTTTTTTATTAGTGGCAAACCAAATAAAGGTAGCGCCACGTTAATAAATTATGTTATGTTATAGTTTCTAAAATTATCTAATAATTATTTTTCAAAAATCGATGTATTGAATGCCTCTTTTTTAATTTTGGCAAAAAAATTTAAATAATTAAGAATAAATAATTTTTTTTATAAGATGTTAGATTATAACTTTTTATTTATTTTTTTATTGACTTTTTTATAATTTACGCTATAATAAAATAAAATAATAGTTATTTAGCATACAATCCTTATTAATTTATTAAAATAGCTATTTTATTAATTATTAATCTTTTAATTTTGCAATTTATTAAGCTTTTAACTACATATATCTGGATCCTTAAATTTTAAATATTTGTTGTTTTTAATTAAGTAATTTTTGTTTATCTTTTTTAATTATTTGATATTATCATTTTAGTAAAGATATCTTGATTTACAATATATTAATTTTAAAATTACTGTTAATAAAGGATTTAAATTTTTTTAAATTTAATATGAATAAATTAAAATAGCTTAGTTATTAATAATTTATCATGTATTTTTCTTTTTATTATAAAGAGCTGCGCACCAACGAGGTGCTACTCGCTATATAATCAAATTTATTTATTTATTATATTCTTTTATCTTGATGCTTAGCTTAATTTACAATTTTTTAAAGGACAACAATTTAGTAATTAAGCCTTCAAATTTTAAATAGTATGTATCTTCATCAGTTGAAGTAATACAATTCTATCTTTTTATTCTTCCTTTAATAATAATTAAATTAAAATCCAGAGTAGTTAGATTATTCTATAGTTTTATTCACATTTTTTTCGTTCTTAGTTAGTATATTCATCTTATAAAATGATTTATCCTGATGCTTAATTAACATATTCTATTGTGTTTTTAAAAAGTGTTATCGCAATTATAAAAATTTATTTATTATATATAAACATTTATTTTATTTTAAATTAATAGTATTTTTTATTATGTTATTAGATTAAATTTCCACAACATTTTTTTAATTTTTAAAAGATTAACAAAATTTAAAAATTTTAGTCTTATAGACTGTAAAGTTATTTTTATAGTATTATTAATTAATATTTAATTGTTTTTAATAACTTCTAAAATTGTTTGGTTTGAAAATAAAAATATTCAAGTTAACTATAATTTAATTTTAAATTCTACAGTTAATTCTATTAAGTACTAAACTTAGATTTAAAAATAATTGTTATGAAAGCTATGCATTACTAATAATTAGCTTATAGCTTAATTATTTTAGCTTTTTTCAGTATGAGCAAATATATTTATTAAAATTTTTCATATCTTTTGTTAAAAAAATGTTTTCTTTCATTATAAAAAAATAAAATTTTATAAGTTTTTATTGGTGTATGAATAAAGATTAAGATATAACCTAAAAAATTTTAATTTTTTTGCTATTAAATTATTTTCGAAGAAAGGAAATATTACTGAGCTTTAATTATTTTATCAATTTTTAATTCTTAAATATACATTAAAATATTTATTTATTTTTATTTATCTTATTATAATATTTTTCATCCTTATCTATATTAAATAGCAAAACACTAAACTAATAAATTATATAAAAAAATGTTATATAGTATCAGTCTATTAAATAAATATTCTTATTAAAAGCTTAAAGTGAAAAAATCAAATTTATTTTTTAATTATTAAAATATTCATCCATCTTTAAAAGTTCCTGTAGTAAATCTCCGAGAAATAATAAAAATTTAATTAAAAAATATTTTTTAATATTCCTCTCTATATTATGCATTATCTAAAAAAATTTAAATAATTTTCTTTAATAAGAATAACTTTAGACTTAAAAAACTTGATTCAAAATTTCTATAATTTTGGTTCTGTCCGAAAAATCTTCTATAGTATAAAACTCTGAGCAAAAAACAAAATTAAAATTTTTAACTTAGGGGAATAAAAATTAAATAGTTTTAATAATTTATTTTATTTTAAAATAATTTTAGTTATTTAGAAAATATTATACAAAATTAAACAAAATTAAACAAAAATAACAAAAATATATTCTTTCTCTTTTTATTTCTTACCTCTCACCATTTTTCACTTTCAGTACCTTTATTCATAACAAAAAATTTATTTTAACTCTTTCATTTTTAATAATTTAAATAATTTCCTTTTTAACTTTTTAATTTTATAATTTTCAAGAAACTTCCTTTTATATATTTTTACTAGTAAAAAAATGCAGAAGGTCTCAAGGAGGTTTTTTGCAGGCTCCATAGATAAAGGAGCAAAAACCACAAACTTCTAATTCTTCATTCATCACGGCTTCTTTAATAAAATAATAATTTTCTTAATCTTAATAACCTCCAATAATTGAAAATTTAAGAAAATCTTAAATAAAATAAGAACTTAAATAAGCATAAACAGAATAAAACTAATAATAAAATATTTACTTTCTTCCTAAACCGAGATCAAGTAACTATAGGAAATAAGAGAATCCACAAACAATGCAAAAACAGACAAATGAAGAATAATTATTAATTGAAAGTCTTTTGAAATCTGTACGTATTCTTTAAGAAGAAGTAAAAATATTAAGATAAGAAAACAAAAAATTATTAGAAAAAAGTTAAAATACTAAAGAAAGATTAGTCAAATAAGAAATCGAAGCATAGCAACTTGGTCAAAAAAAATTAGAGCCTCTAATCTAAGAAATAAAAAATGGAAGTAGAAGACGATAGGCAAATAGAACCGACCAATATTAGAAGGTATCTCAAGAGATGTTACCAATGCTAATCAAGATTCCATAGATTAAAGAGTTGCAAGATATACAAGGAAAAGATGAAGAGAAACAGCGAAGAAGTCTGAAGAGAATTAACAAAAATTTACGTGACGATGGAAGGAAGAATTTTCTATTCGAGTTCCAGAACTCCGAAAAAACTGGATGACCCGAATTTTTATTTTAAGCATCCAGGAGCAATCACTAGATGTCAGTCGAAATATGGTTGAAATACCTCATAGCCACAAGCACTTTATAATTAAGTATATTATTATTATTAATAAACCTTTTTGCTCTTAAATTAATCTTTTAGAAATTTTTTACCTTTTAAATCTCTTTTACTATACTATAATTATAAACTAATTTAAATAAAAATAATTAACTCAAATAATTTAGAAACATAAAAAATACTTAATATTTTAATTAATAACTCCACACTTATCAAACTATATCTAAAATAATATCAAAACTAAATACCAGAACAAATTAAAAAAATCAGCAATAATTATAACTTCCTAATAAAATAATCAAAAATAATAATAAAGTATCCTTTTTACTTAAATACTAAAACTTAAACTAAA
Organism: Loxodes magnus; assembly: GCA_946699065.1. NCBI lineage: Eukaryota > Ciliophora > Karyorelictea > Loxodida > Loxodidae > Loxodes > Loxodes magnus. The sequence goes on from CAMPDV010001595.1 coordinate 84,238, forward strand.
CTAAATATTTTACACTTATTACATTTTAGTATACTCTCACAAATATTACATCTTAAATTTACTCTTACCTAGATTAAATTAATTACATTTTTTTAAAACCATCTTAACTATAAAATCTATTAAACTATATATTGCAATATAACAATATAACACTTAACCTTAAATACAAGATATTATTTTCTTAAATAGAATAAATAAACAAAATCTAAACTTACTTTAAATATAACTTTTTACTAAAAAACTACTAATAAATAGCATTAATTTTATTATATACATTAATTCCAAACTAAAACTTAAAACATAATATAAAATACATACACACCATAATTATGAAACTTATATATTCTAATAGCAAACTAAAAAGAATAAAATAATAAAGTATATTCAAAAGATAATTAAATTAAAATATAATCATATTATACTTATAAAAAAAATGGTGGAAGGTTTCAAATCAGGCTTCTATACTACCTCTTCCTAAGCCAAAAAGAAAGGGAGGAAGCAGGAAACCAAGACTTAATAATCTCCTCTATCTTAACCCTAATCCATACTGAACTAACGACCTGGAATATAACAAGAAGAGTGGAAGCTAGTATTGAAGACAGCCCATATAGATACTCCAATCTCAGCTTAGAAACTGAGAAAGCAGATGAAGTCTGCTCTCCACCAAGAGGTGACGGAATTCAATCCCTCTGGCCAGATGAGCATGGAATAACTCATCAGAGTAGTGCTAAACCTCAAGGAAGATGTTAGAAAGCTCAAGAAAGACAATGAAAAATGAATGGAAAAGCTTGCCCTAGCTGAAGGAATAGAGTCAAGACTTATGTCTTAAGAACGAGAACTGAGTGCTTTCTGGAATATATCGTAGGATTAAACTAGCTAATCCCAGAATTAGCATTAAAAACAGACTTAATTGGACAACAGACTTAATTGGACAACAGACTTAAGAGACTAGAAGAGAAACTAAATGAGCAGAAAGGCGACGCTATGTTAATTGACAAGAAATTGAAGAAGACCAAACCAATCAAGGTTATAAAAAGATGCTACTATTGCGACTCGGAGCAATGCTTTTGAAGAAAATGCAAGGAAATCCTGAGCTTCAAGAACCTATACTGGGAAAAATAGAGAAAGAAACACAGAAAAGAAAGGTTAGACAATTGCAGCAGAGGAGAATAAAAGAAAGACTATGAATGACGGAAATTGGAACTATTTATAAGAAGAAACTTTCATGAAACTGAAGATGGAACTAACGATAACAAGATCAAGTGGATGTGAGAGGAGAAGTTTTTAAACTTTTTGACTTAATCCCGGAGCAATCCGATTATCGGCGGGAAGAGGTGAAATTCCTCCAAGATCGCCAAACTTAATATTAATCTATAATCATATTGTATTTTTATTTACTTTACATAAAATATAATTGGTCATTAATACTTGTAATACTCTTTTGAATAAGGCAAACATATTGAGATATACTTTTTTATTTTTTAAATTAAGTAGAGATTTAAATAAAGTATATAAAGTCATTCATTCTCTCACCAATTTATCACTATAACTATGTAAAATTGATTCTCACGTCCTATATCACTAATAAATTGCAACTTACCCCCTTATTAATACTTTTAACAAATACACATACATTCTATAAGCAATAATAATTATTAAATATTACCTTCTAATTAAGGTAATATAAAAATAGTTGTTACCATCTAAAGAGAGAACTATAAATACCTCTTACATACTATCAATATAATAAAAAATTACGATCTTAATGGGAACTTAAAATGTAGCTTACCAACTATATGTTTTAAGAATGATAAATACTTACAGCCTATAGTTTTAAATAATATTAAGTACTTACCTTCTATAGTTTTAAATAATATTAAATGTTTACCATCTATAGTTTTAAAAAATATTTAAAGTTTAACTTACAGACTATAAGTTTTAAAGAATATTAAATGCTTAACTTACCCCCTATAGTTATAAAGAATATTAAAGGCTTAACTTACATTCTATAAGTTTTAAAGAATAGTAAATGCTTAGCTTACATACTATAAGTTATAAAGAATATTAAATGTTTAACTTACTTGCTATAAGTTTTAAAGAATATTAAATGCTTAACTTACCTATAAATAAAATTTTTAAAACATGTCGTACCTCCTAAATTATTTATAAAATAACTTACCCTCTTCTTTAATTAAACATTTAACTATTAATCTTACTTCACTTCATTTGAAGCCTTTCCCCATTGACAAGTTATAAACTCGATATAGTTTAAGTGTCCTACAGTTTATTGTTGTTCTTTAAGATGTTGAGAGTATATGCGTATAACTAAGTTTAATTTTAGATTTATTCTTTTATCTACTTTATCGTAGTCTCTTATTTGACCTAGAGCTATAATGTCTTATTGTTTGGCGATACTATGGTTATCTAGATATCCTAAAGTATTGCCTACTAAGGAATATTTTGATGTTAATAAATTGGTTTAGGATCTTCGTGTGGTGTTTTTTAAAACAGTTATTTTAACTAGTCTTGTTGTGAAGATAACTACTATTACAGATTATAGACTTAGTTACTCAAATTTTATATCTCATTCTTCAAATGGCCATTTTCCTAAAGTATTTACACTTGATTTAACTTGTAATTGCCTAACTCCTCATAAACCTTAACCGATACCTAAATATTCTACTAGATGATCCTTTAAGCATCAGTTACTAATTTCATTACTTATGGCTCATACTTAGAAATATCTAAACCTTAATAATCATACTACTACTACTAGTTATTGCTCTTATCCATCATCTATTTCTAGATTTTAAAGAACCTTAACTACTGTTAGATTTACTTATCCCACTAAACCAACTACCTTTATAAGACGATGTTGTCCTTAAAAACATAACTGTTTACATGCTTGATTAACTACTAGATGAAATTAAATTAGACCTTAGTCAATAAAACATAAGCTTAACGTAATTTCGAAGATTGATTCTCCAATAATGCTACCCTTTCCACGACACTCTTTTACTCAAGATGCTTAAGTAACTAACTGTCTTCTTACAATCTCGAAGGATGGATCATATGAACTTGCTGACAGTTTGCACATTCGATACTTTTGCTGCTTAAAAATTAATTATAAGTACAGATTGCACATATGTTATGCTAACATGGCAAAAACATGGGAAGCCTTTCCTTTCCGTCGAAGATTCCTTTGCAAGATTGACATTAAGCAATCTAGGACATTTTAAATTATTATTTTTTAGAAAATAAATCCTTATAAACAAAAAACCACTTAAGTATACTTTAAACAATACTATGAAATTAAAAAAATACATAGATAAAAGAATAATTTTATATTCTCTTTTCATTTCTATAATGATATTTCTTTTTAATTTTTACTATTTCTTCCTTTTTTTCAATAATTTTATCAGAAATAAGAAGCTTTAGCTATTTTTATAGATGCTTTTATGAGATAAAAATGGTATTAATTCTCTCTGCTTTATTTTTAGATTTTTATTTCCTCTGATAATAAATAAATTGGATTATAGAGCGCGTAGCACTCTCGTTGGTGCGCAGCTCTTTAAATTAATTTTATTTAAAGTCGAAAAAAAAAATTATGTCTCTCTATCCTTATTTTCTCTTTCTGCAGTACATCCCTGTAATTTTTCCTTCCAAAGCATAGGATGCAATATGCGATTACAGGTACATTGCCCCGACCTATGATGAAAGAAGTTTCCTCCTGGCATTCAGATTTCTCCAGCTAGTCACATCTTCTTTCTCTTATAAATAGTTTGTCTTCCTCCGATTTATCCTCCGTCCACGCTCATTTTTTAGTTGCCTTGCTAGGCCTCCAAGCAGCATCCGAAGGAAAGGGCTTTCCACCCTATTTAAATTCTGAATATTTTTATAATATTGTAGTATAATAATAAATAATCTATTTAATCTTTTGATACAATCTAGTTTTACAGTTATTGCTAATTCTTTGCTGCTTTATTTATTTTTAACTATTTGCTATGAGCAAGGTGATAGATTAGCTATTTTAGTTTTATTGCATAATTCTATTTAAAATATCTTAAGTCTATTCAAATTATTTTTAACCACCAAATCGGCAAAGAAAAGAGAAGAAGGTGTGAATCTCAAAGAAAAAAGTAATTTTCCTCCTCTAGTCCTAGAAGAATACGACTATGTCTTCTAGAGCTCCATAAGAATAAGAACAGTCATTCAAGAAGCAATAAATATCTGCTCTGATAGCAGAGAGTTCTTCTTATCCAGCTCCAGATATAATGAGTAGCTTGTTCTTTAGCTTAGATGAGCTGCAACAAGAAATTTATTTACTCAAGTCTGGAAATTCTAAGGACAGAGTAGGTTTGCCGACTTAAATTAGGAACTTAAATTTGTTAAGATTGATCTGAAGAGGGAAGTCTAGAGATTATTGGTTGAGCTCAACTTGACCAAGAAGAATCATAATATTAGAGAAGCATTCTGGAGCAAGGGATTGGCTTCCTTGTGGTGCAAAAAAAGACTTTAAGGTATCTCCCTACTTACTCTAGCCTATCCGCTAGAGATTGAAATAAGAGTATCATCCCTATTAGCTAAACCAATCTGCGAGCAAAGTAAGGTGTCGAAAAAGCAATAATTCAATTGTGGTAGTGGATGGTATCTTTACCGAAACTGTAAGAGATTTCTCTCTCAATAAAGAGATTATTGGAGATAATTAGAGGTAATTAGAGGCACAGAAGATATATCGCTAAGATAGTAAAGGAAAAACAAAATTATAAATTATACCGAAGTTAACTCCTCTTCCACGACTCTTCTAGGAGAATTTATAGGTAGAACTTGGATTATAATAAAAAGGTAAAAATAACTTTTTAGAGCAAGAAATGGGATGGATACTGTTTAAAAAATGAAGTTTCAGCAGCATACAGAAATATCCTACTAATAGTAACAGAGGAAAAGCTGTTAAAAAAAAGTAATCCGATGTGGATATGGACGTGAAAAGGACTTAAAATATAACAAAAGTATCTAAGTTTATAAGTTATTTTATATACAAAATTAAAAAGAAATATAAATTGGTCTGATGGCATAAATCTTGAATAAGCAACTTCATATTAATTAATATTTGAATTAGTTTGCAATGGTTGTTATAAATCTACATTCTTTAACCAATAAAAATGTAAATTTAGTAAATTTAAGTTTACATTTAAAGTAGGAAGATTAATAGAATAAAATGATCTTTTATTTTTAACAATAATAGACAATTATTTCCTTTTTACAGACTTTTATTAATTAAATATAAAATGTTGATAATTCATAGTGCTCAATATTGATGAAATTACATCAATAATATTTATTATTAAATTAGCATTCTTTATTACTACTACTAAAAATAAAAACTAATATATAATGAATATTTAACTAAGTATTATTAGAATTAGCTTAATTATAAAACGAAAGATAGAAAATAAAAAAGTAATTAAATAAACTTAATTAATAAACAAAAATACTTTTAAATTAAAACCATTAAAATTAACTAAAATCAAGCCAGGCTTTTTACCAAATTAAATTAGAAACGTAAAAATTAATAAGAATCTGAAGAGAAAAAGTAGAAACAATCAAAACCGAGGAAGAGAATGTCCACGTCTCCAAAGTAATAAGAAACTCCAATTGACTAAGATCTTTCAGAAATTAATATTAGTGAGGATCAAAATAGCATTGAATAACTTACAGAATTAGTAAAAATTTTGCTTAACGAGGTTAAAAAGCTTAAGGAGTAAAATCAAATATTGATAGAGAATCGTGGAAACGTAGAAAACAGATTAATTAAATAAGAAAGAGAAATAGATGCCTATTGAAATATTCAAACTGAATGCTCTTAGCAAATATAGTAAATGATATTAGACTCATAATCATAATTAATTAAATAAACAGAACGTGCATAATAGCCAGAACCAATTACGATATTGGGGCAAAATCAAATTTAAGAATAGTTTTAAAACAATTAGCAAGGTTATCAAATGGAAATTGAAAAAAGACAAAAAATTTATCAGAATACAATGAAGAGTAGAAAGTGCTATTACTGTAAGAAAAAAGGACACTAATATAAATAGTGTAGAAATTTCTATGTATTCAAGAATGAATTTAGTTAGAGAGCTAAGAGACTGACAGAAAGAATTTATATTACTAAGAGAAGATCTATTTATCTAATTAAAGAGACAAGCGCCAAAAGAATACTAGCAAGGTAGTTGGATGAAAGATGGAGAGAGAAGAGAAATACAAGATTTAAGATAAGAAAAAATAGAAATGAAACAATAAACTTTTCTTTTTATCCACCAGACTATTCTGGCTGGAAAGAGGGAAATTGGTGAAAATCCAAGAAGACCTCTAAACAATTGTATCGATTATTATTATTATAAAAAGCATTAAAAGCTAAAAAATATAAGTATATTAATAACTATAAAAAGGTTTAATAATTACTAAATTATTATTAACATTTATAAAATGTCTGAAGCTTAGTAATATATCAAATAAGCAATTTAGTTTTTCATCCAAGGAAATTATCAGAAAGCTATTGAGTACTTAGACATAGCTATTATATTAGATCCTAATGGTGCAGCTGCTTATTAAAATAAAGGAATTGCATTGAATGAATTAGGAAAATATAAAGAAGCAATCTAGAGCTACGATATAGCTCTGAAACTAGATCCTAATTATGTAGCTGCTCATGGAAATAAAGGAAGTGCACTTTAAAGATTAGGAAAATACACTGAAGCAATTTAAAGCTTAGATATAGCTCTATAACTAAATCCTAATCTAGAAGCTGCTCATTAAAACAAAGGAAATGCATTAAGTCGATTAGGTAGAAATGTCGAAGCAATTTAGAGCTACAATACAGCTCTGAAATTAAATCCTAATTTAGCAGCTGCTCATAGTTCTAAAGGATTTGTACTGATAGAATAAGGAAAATATAGTGAAGCAATTTAAAGTTTAGATATCGCTCTAAAAATAGATCCTAATGATGCAAATATTCATGGTAATAAAGGAATAGCTCTGAATCGATTAGGGAGAAATATCGAAGCAATTTATAGCTTAGATATAGTTCTCAAACTAAATCCTAATAATGCAACTGCTCATTATTATAAAGGAAATGCGCTGAAAGAATTAGGTAAATGCAATGAAGCAATCTAGAGCTACAATGTCGCAATGAAACTAGATCCTAATAATGCGGCTATTCATGGAAATAAAGGAATTGCACTGAATCGATTAGGGAGAAACATCGAAGCAATTTAAAGCTTAGATATAGCTCTATAATTAAATCCTAATGATGCAGCTGCTCATAGTAATAAAGGAATAATACTGAAAGAATTAGGTAGAAACATCGAAGCAATTTAAAGCTTAGATACTGCTCTAAAACTAGATCCTAATAATGCAGCAATTCATAATAATTAAGGAATAGCCCTGAAAAAATAAGGTAAACACGTCGAAGCCATTAAGAGCTACAATAAAGCTCTAAAACTGGATCCTAGATTAACAGCTGCTCATGGTAATAAGGGAAATGCGCTGAAAGAATTAGGTAAATGCAATGAAGCAATCTAGAGCTACAATGTCGCAATGAAACTAGATCCTAATAATGCGGCTATTCATGGAAATAAAGGAATTGCATTGAATCGATTAGGGAGAAACATTGAAGCAATTTAAAGTTATGATATAGCTCTCTAACTAAATCCTAATAATGCAGATTTTCATTACAATAAAGGATTTGCGCTTATAGAATAAGGAAAATATAACGAAGCATGTTAAAGCTTAGATATCTCTCTCAAATTAAATCCCAATAATTCAACTGCTCATTAAAATAAAGGACTTGCATTATAATAGTTAGGAAAAAATAACGAAGCAATTTAAAGCTACGATTTAGCTCTCTAACTAAATCCTAATAATGTAGCTGCTCATTAAAATAAAGGAGTGGCATTTATTGAGCTAGAGAAATATAATGAAGCAATCGAAAGTTTTAATTAAGTCATCAAACTCAAACCTAATTCACCAGTTGTCTTCCAAAATAAAGGAATTTCTCTTTATAAATTAGAAAATTATCTTGAGGCCATGTAATGCTTCGACTTAGCAACCTAACTTAATCCTAACTACGCATAAGCTTTTTATAAAAAAGGTAGTTGCCTTCAAAAATTAAATAGGAATCAAGAAGTTCTCGAATGTTTCCTTAAAGCAAAATAACTAGATCCAAATTTAGAAATTCCTTAACTAAGAGTTTTAAGTGAAGTAAGCTAAGTAATGAATAGAATAACAGAAGAAGAAATAAGGAAATTCTCATAACAAACAGATAATAATTTTGAGATAAGAATATGGAACTATAAATATTTAGTTCCTAACAATTAATTTCTAGGGGAATTATAGAAATTGGCTTGTGATGAGTTCGGAACTACTTATCTGGCTAGTATCTAAGGAAGCATGTATGGATTTAAAGTATTTAACTAGTAGAACGATAAAATAATAGATTAGTTCTGATTTGAATGTAAAGAACTAATTTTAATAAAGAACTTAAGTGTTTAAAAACTTATAGGATTTGCTATCGATACTTAAGAACTAGCTCTTTTAACTGATTTTTAGAATAAAGGAAGTTTATTCTAAATTATTTAAACGAAGTAGTTATTCAAAAATAGCCTCTCTCGATACTATAAGAAACTTAACTTACTTAGTTAAATAGCAGAAGGTTTATAGGCTATTCACAATAGAAACTTAATTCATAAAGAAATAAAATCTCTTAATATTCTGTTAGATGATTAATATTGTCCTAAAATACTAACTTTTGGATTATTTAATTAAGATAACTGATTAAGAGCAATAGAATAAAAAGGTGAACATCAATGAATGGCTCCTGAATAATTTGAAAAGAGAGTGAGTAAAAAAAGCGATATCTGATCTTTAGGTTGTATAGGAGTAGAAATATTCAACGAAGGATTTCTTTATCCAGTTTAAGATTCTTAGTTAAAGTAAATAGTTTATATTGATAAAATGATTCCTATGTTTACGAGCGAAATATAACAAGAAACTTTATTAGTTGATCTATTTTACAGATGTTTAGCTTTCGACGAGAACATAAGACCAGACATAGATACTTTTATAAGTTAGTTATAGCAAATAAAATAGAAATGAAGACCATATGAAGATATAAGTCAGTAACCTATAGAAGAAGCTGATAACAAAAAATAGAGTAAATCATTATTATAAGAGAAGAATAGTTTTTGACTTAAACTATATAACTTAAAATTTAATTATTAATTATTAAATAAAATTTTATTTATTCCAGTCTTCCATCAAATATATATCAATCAATAATAAAGCAAAAACAAACATTTAGACTAGATCGATAAAATTGAATGCTTTCTCATCATAATCAGTAAGTAATTATGATATCTCATACTTAAATACTGCTAAAGTTATTTTTATTCTAGTTACTTTGCAAACTCATTTAAGAGCTTACTTATGAACCATTTTTCTAAAATTAAATTATGGGTATAGTTTTGATGAAACAAAGATCTTTACATTATCAAGAAAATATTTATTGCAATCATCATCTAACTATACCTATCTTGCTAGCAGTTTATAGAACTTTAAGCTTAAAAATAAAAGGAAGACTTTAAGTATATAAATGACTTTGCATGTAAATCTATTCAAATTAAAACTTTTAACAAATGCATGTATGGAAAAATCCTTGATTTGGAATAAATAACTAAGAAATAAAAATGATGAAATGCTATGTTGAAGCATTCAATCATTTGAATAATAGATATGTCTGTGGAATTAATCTTGCTTTTCTCTTGAATAGGTGGCATCGATAATTTTTTCTAACTTATAATATCCTTAATTTAAAACTAATATACTAATCCAATAAATACCTATCCAAAGCCTGACTTTATATTTATGAAACTACTCAAATTTTATAGCACTGAATAATTTTATTTTGAATGTGTCAGTAGAAAACCCCATAGAGCAAGACACTATTATCTTTGTATCTAGTATGTGAGAAAATTCTATCATCTTTGTGCTTTTTTATATAAGTGTGCATGATAAAATAACTATAGCTACTTTTTATTTTTCTAATTTCAATTTTGTTGATGATATCCTTTTGTAGTTTTAACTATCATGAGCTAGTTTCTTTATAAATTGAAATTTGTTGGAGTAATTTCTTTAGAAATAGTTTTTCTAAGCAATAAATTAGGTTTTATCCTTATATCAAGCTTGCTAATATCTTTTTAGTGTCACTCTCAATCTATCTTCGGTAATAATCACTCTGTTAACATAATGTACAACTTGAAGACTCACTTGAGGTATATAAAAGGAAGTAATAAAGAGAAAGACAAACTTAGTTACTTAAAACAAAAGATAAAATTTGATTTTAGAAGCTTCAGACACCATTTATAAGTTCCTAGAAAGGATTTTAAGTTATTATATCTGATGAAAAAGATGAAAATTAAAGATATCAGCCTGATAATATTTTTACTCTATTTTGGTCTCTTCAGACAGGAAATAAAAAGAAGAAGGAGAGAGATCTGAGATAAGTAAGAGTGAAAAGATATAACAGACTGTACTTATTGTTGTTTCTAAAAATAGTAAGAAGAAAAAAGGGAATAAAATTTCCTGCAAGATGTAAATACTAGGATTATAATAGTAAATATAATAAATAGAATGCATGAAAAATAACTTTTTAATTGTAATTAATTTATTTTTTTTAATTAAATATCTTAAAAATCTTAAAATGGAAAAAAACCCGGGAATCTAAACCTTGAATTCTAACCTTAAAGATCAATCTTAAGTCTCAGTTAACTAACAAGAACCAAGAATTCAAAAAAGATGAATCTACTCCTGTTAAGGATTGGGAAATACGGAATTTCCTAGCAAACTGAAAAAGCTTGAGAAACCCCACGAGCAAGATATTATTTAGCTTTATTCATTAATAGAGAAAATGAATACCGAAATATAGATCCTGAAGGTGGAAAACTTGAATCTTCGGCTTCTTTTGTAAGATAGAAAAAAGGAAGATCAAGACTTGGTAAGTAAAGTTTAGTTTTAAATTGAAGCCTTAACTTCCTAATTTGAACTATTAGAAAAAAACCTAGAAGCAAATCAATAGAAAATTAAAGAAGAAATTCGATTACCAATAAAAAAAAACTAACTTCAATCAGAAAAGATGGAAATTGAAAAAATGTAAACATAATAAAAATTTTAATTCAAGCCCTTAATAAAACGTTGCTATTGTTGTCAAAAGTCTGGACATTTTTGGAGGTAATGTCCGAAGTGAAGAAGAGTGCTTGAACAGCACCGAAATAATTTGGAACATCGAGGAGGCTATATTGTAACTACTTTGGAGGTATTTACAGAAAGAAGCTGATATTAGATGATTCAAGCGTGACACTAATCAAACAGGATCTTGGTAATTAATAGTAACAGAATAAATAGCTTTAAAAGGACAACAATGACCTTAGAATTTGTTTAGAGAAGCTGGAGAAAAATTACAAGAAGATGGAAGAACAATTCTATTAGCTTATTGAAGAGAAAGAAGAATTATCTCAGTTTGAAATTGATTCAGATGAAGACATGTACAGTTGAGTATTTAATATAAAAAATTTTATTGTCTTTAATTTGAGGAGCATTTCCTCTAATTAAAGATGACCCTAACTCTTATAGTTAAAATTAATTAATTAAATATCTTAAGTAAAAAGACTAATATCAAGCCAATTCTTTATTTCTCTTTATAAACCTAATAGTGTCTTTATTAGCTTATTATGTTATTAAGTATTTTTATTTTACTGATTTAAAAGATTTAAATTGTAAATGGCAAATCTGCTGAGGTTTAGAACTATGAAGTAATTATGGAGAAACAAGGTAAAAATAACTGGCTTTCAGTCCAATATTTCTTGTAATGTAATTTGACTTCTTATAGGTTTTTTATATATTTAATCTAAAATTTAAAGGAATTCTCTTTAATAGAAATCTTCAAGGTTTAATTATAAAATACTAAAAATTTTATTATTCTATATTATGAGTTAGGATTGATTCTTCGATTTTTATACCACAGTTATTGAGACAAATCACGCTACTTTAGCAAACCCTTAAACTATGATTAAAGTAAAAAATTGGTTAAATGAATTGATTAAGCTTCTTAAACTTGAAAGCTTTTTGAAGATATTTCTATTTTCTTATCTCGCTACTTCTTACTTCAAAGTCAATCCATTAATTATAGATGATAAGTTTTAATTGTTTAACTAATGCTTAAATGTGAACAAAATAATCCTGGAATGAACCAATATAAGTTTAAGAATCCAATGCTGAATATCCTTTTTCTTCAAATATTCTCAACTAGCGTAATACAATAAAGCCAGTCTTCACAAGAGGATTTACTAAATCAATCCTAAAGCTTAGATTACTTTTTTCTTCAAGCTAAAAAAAGCATCTTTGCATGCATAATAATAAAATAAGCTTCAACTAATCACCCTCCATCACAAATTTAAATAGAACGTTACAATCACAAAAAATTTAGCTTCTTGAAATAAAGGATAAGCAATTGAGTTATAAGAATGGTAAAATAATAGAGAAACAAGTGTAAAGTCTAAATAAAGCTTTAGAATATAAAATGCTCTTAATCAATTAAGATAGAAATGAAAAATAGTGTAATAAATAAGAAGGATGATTCATATAAATATTGTAGACTTTAATTGCTTATGATTGGATCTGCTTTATAGAACCAATAAAAGCTGCAATAGCTACATAATTTAATGATAGTAATCAATTTATTATAATAATTAAGGACTTATATATAATAATGGTTGAATATCTATGCAAGGGTTTTTGGGAAAAGGAGGAGAAAAAAGAAAAATATAAAGAGTCGGAGCGACTCATGAAATTACTCCTCCTCATAAGCCACAAAAGCACGAACATGAATCAGGGCAAACCTAACCCATGGCCCTGAAAAAGCAAAAAACTAATAAAACCTAATCTACTTCAAAAGTTAGACCTTTATAGGTACATGAAGTAGAATATAACCAAGAAGATTTTGCAGAATGAGACGTGCCGAAATCGTAGAAGTATTAAGATATGAAAATGCCTTAATACGAGAAAAGTTAAAACAAATAACGAAGGAACTGGTGGACTTCTAAAATATACAGGCATCAATATACTACTTAAGATAAGAAATATCGAAAGTGAAAGGATCATAGGTAGAATTTCCTGGAGTTTCAGCTGAAATTAAATCTTGATACATGATGTGAAAATGATTATAGAGCCCACAGTCCAAAAAATTTGTTCTTGCTGTGAGAAAAAACGAAAATAATATGAACCAAGACCAAGATACAAGAGAATAAAATGTTACTATTGCGAATTAACTTGATAAGCTTCTGCGGAAATGCAAGAAATATAAACAATTCTAACAAAGAAAGTTAGACGAATTATAAAGAGAAAAAAAACAAAAAGTAGAAGAAATTTGAAGAAAAGCGACATTCTACTAAGGAGAAAATTTCTATAGAAAAAATTTAACAAGAACACTGACATTTACAAGAGGAACCAAGTCTTTCATAAATTTTTAGACATATTCCTCTCAGCTCATTAGCACAAAACGAGAGATCATTTCATAATTTAATTTAATTTAGATGAATGCAAAGAATCTATAAAGAATATAATGAAGCTATAAGAAGTAAACCTATCATTGCTACTTTTCAAAAAATAAAAGACTTAAACTTAGTTACTTATGTCTGTAGATATAAAGAGAGTTATGATATAGCTTTACAACAAGAATCTGATTTGTATCTTGTCATAAAATTAAATGATTTACATTTGAAAATTTAGATAGATGCAAAGAAGCTCAAGTGAATATAGGCTCTTATACTATATCTTTGTAATACAACTTACACTATTAATTTAGAAATTACATTTGAAAACTAAGAAAAATATATCTAAGTTTTAATAATTTTCATTAAAGCTATTTTTCTAAATCCGAATAATGAAATTGAGTCTTTTATTAAAGGATTTACATTTAATAACTTAGGAAAATGAAAAAAAATCTTAAGAGAGTAATGATATAGCAATAATATTAGACCCTAGCAATACAATTTTTTTATCAAAGTAAAGAGATTAAGATGAGTTTATTACAAGATTACAATGTTTCTATATTAAGCTTTGATAAGCTCTTAGATTAAATTTTAATATTGTGACATTCATTCATAGTAAAGTACTTGAATTTATATTTAAGATAAATTGGAGCTGTAGAGAACTATAATATTACTATCAAGTTTAATCCTAATAGAGAAATTTTTTATAATGATAAAGGATTTGAGTCTAACAAATAAAGCAAATATAAAGAAGTTATTGTTTAAACTATGCCATTAAGCACAATTCTACTTTCCCAAATTTTTGCGATCACAGAAGCTTTCCTCTTTTAAATTAAAAAATTTTAAAATCGTTATAATCCTATTGTATCTGTGGAGAGTATGAAGCTTTTGAGAAAATTTTTAAATGTACATATTATTCTAATATAAGGGATTGAATATCATAAAAGATTGGAATTAAAACTTAAGATATCTCATATTATTGATTAAGGACTATAAACTTACTTTCTAAAGACTTAGTTGGGATATTTAGATTCATAAATAGAAGATTTATAAGAAACTTATATTAAGAAAATTAGAATTATTAGAAATAGAAAAAGCAAAAAGGAAGAAATAAAAGATAAGATTATAGCAAGAGTAATTAAAATTAATGAGATTAAGATTATATTAATAAGCATTAAAAACATTTACTAACGTCTATAATTGAAGAAAGTATTCTTATAGTTATAGATGTCAAAAAATTCTTTTAGTTTAAAATTTTAAATATAAATAAGCATATTTTAAAATAAAAAGAGCAATTATCAATACTTAGAATTGATAAACTATAACCTACTAAACTTTCTATTTAGTAGATTTAAGTTTACATTTAAAGTAGCAAGATAACTGAATAATATGAGTTTTAATGTTTATGAAAAATCGAAAAGAAAAGAGTAATTAAATAACTTTCAATTAAGAAACAAAAATAAATAAAAGTTATAAACTAAAAGCATTAAAAGCTAAAGTATATAAGTATATTAATAACTATAAAAAGCTTCAATTATTACTAAATTATTATTAACATTTATAAAATGTCTCAAGCTTAGTAATATATCAAATAAGCAATTTAGTTTTTCATCCAAGGAAATTATCAGGAAGCTATCAAGTACCTAAATATAGCAATTATAAAAGATCCTAATGCTGTAGCTGCTCATGGTAATAAAGGACTTGCATTAAGTAAATTAGGCAAATACAATGAAGCAATTTAGAGCTACGATTTAGCTCTAAAAATAAATCCTAATTATGTAGCTGCTCATTGTAATAAAGGAATTGTACTAAAAGAATTAGGTAAATTCAATGAAGCAATCTAGAGCTATGATAAAGCTCTCAAATTAAATCCTAATTTTGCATTTGCTCATGCTAATAAAGGAAATACATTGAGGCAATTAGGTAGAAACATTGAAGCAATTTAAAGTTTAGATAAAGCTATAAAACTAGATCCTAACTTAGCAGTTGCTCATGGAAATAAAGGAATAGCATTGAAAGAATTAGGAAAATACAACGAAGCAATTTAGAGCTTTGATATCGCTCTCAAACTAGATTCTAAAAATGCAGCAACTCATGTTAGTAAAGGAATAGCGCTGAAATAATTAGGGAGAAACATCGAAGCAATTTAAAGCTTTGATATTGCTCTATAACTAAATCCTAATGATTAAGTTTCTCATAATAATAAAGGAATTGCATTGAGTCTATTAGGTAAATACATTGAAGCAATCTAGAGCTACGATGTCGCTTTAAAACTAGATCCTAATAATGTAGCTGCTCATAGCAATAAAGGAATTGCATTGATACGATTAGGAAGGAACATTGAAGCAATTTAAAGCTTAGATATCGCTCTAAAACTAGATCCTAATAATGCAACAGCTCATGATAATAAAGGAATAGCACTGAAAGAATTAGGTAGAAACTTTGAAGCAATTTAGAGCTTTAATGTAGCTCTAAAACTTGATTCCAATTTAATTGAAGCTCATTATAATAAAGCATTTGCGCTTATAGAATAAGGAAAATGCAACGAAGCAATTTAAAGCTTAGATAAAGCTCTAAAACTAGATCCTAATAATGCAGCTGTTTATGGTAATAAAGGAATGGCACTGAAAAAATAGGGTAAATACGATGAAGCAATCTAAAACTTAAATATTGCTCTAAAACTCGATTCTAATTTAGTAGCTGCTCATTACAATAAAGGACTTACACTACATTTGTTAGGGAAATATAACGAAGCAATCTAAAGTTTTAATTAAGCCATCAAACTCAATCCTACTTAACCAATATGCTTCCAAAATAAAGGAATTTCTCTTTATAAATTAGAAAATTATCTCGAAGCCATCTTATGTTTCGATGCAGCTATATCGCTTAATTCTAGTTATGCATAAGCTCACTATGATAAAGGTCTTTGTCTTCAAGCTTTAAATAAGAATCAAGAAGCACTTTAATGCTTCAGTAAAGCAAAATAACTAGATCCAAATTTAGAAATTCCCTAAACAAAAGTTACAAAAGAAGTAAGTTAATTAAAGAATATAATAACAGAAGAATAAATAAGGAAATTCTTATAGTAAATAGATAGTAATTGTGAAGTAAGAATATGGAAATATAGAGATTTAGTTCCTAACAACGAATTTCTTGGGGAATTGTAGAAATTGGCTTGTGATGAGTTCGGAACGACTTATCTGGCTAGTATCTAAGGAAGCATGTTTTGCTTTAAAGTATTTAAATAGTAGAACGAAAAACTAATAGATTAGTTCTGATTTGAATGCAAAGAACTAATTTTAATAAAGAACTTAAGTGTTTAAAAACTTATAGGATTTGCTATCGATACTTAAGAACTCGCTCTTTTAACTGATTTTTAGAATAAAGGAAGTTTATTCTAAATTATTTAAACGAAGTAGTTATTCAAAAATAGCCTCTCTCGATACTATAAGAAACTTAACTTACTTAGTTAAATAGCAGAAGGCTTATAGGCTATTCACGCTAGAAATTTAATTCATAAAGAAATAAAATCTCTTAATATTCTGTTAGATGATTAAGATTGTCCTAAAATACTAACTTTTGGATTATTTAATTAAGATAACTGATTAAGAGCAATAGAATAAAAAGGTGAACATCAATGAATGGCTCCTGAATAATTTGAAAAGAGAGTGAGTAAAAAAAGTGATATCTGATCTTTAGGTTGTATAGGAGTAGAAATATTCAACGAAGGATTTCTTTATCCAGTTCTAGATTCTTAGTTAAAGTAAATAGTTTATATTGATAAGATGATTCCTATGTTTTCAATCGAAATATAACAAGAACTCTTATTAATTGATCTATTTTACAGGTGCTTAGCTTTCGATGAGAGCATAAGACCAGACATAAATACTTTTATAAGTTAGTTAGATAAAATAAAATAGAAATGAAAACCATAGGCTGATATAATTCACTAACCTATATCATTATTAAAAGAGAAGTGAAGAAGAGTTAAAACTAAAACTATTTGAACTTAATCTTCTATATTAAGTATTATATTATTATATCCTTTAAAATAAACTTTATTACTCACAAGATATTATTGATATAAGCCAGTAGAAGACTACTAAAATATAAAAAACACTTTTAGTATTATAAATTTACAAATCAGTTAATTTGCTAGAAACTAAGAAATAAATTAAGATTATATAATTAAAGGATTAGTTTAAGTTTTAAATAATACTTTATAAGCAAAATTATTCAATTCGTATTTAAAAATAGATTTTGTAGGAATCTCTGAAAATTTATATTTGATTAAATGATTTATTAATTACTATTTTCAATTTTCATTATACATATAAGCATATTCATTATAAAATTATAATTAACTATACTTTAAATTTCCTTATTCATTTTCCTTAAATTTGGTTTAAAAGGAAAAAAAAATGGTAGAAGGTTTCAAAAAGGGCTTCTATACCACCTCTTCTTTAGCCAAAAAAGAAGAGAAGAAGCAGGAAACCATTTCTTAGCAGTCTTCTTTTTCATAACCCTAACTTTTTCTTACTTAATAACCTGGAAATTAACAAGAGTAACGAAAGCAAGACCTAAAGGCAATCCATATGGAAACTCCAACCTCAAATGAGAAACCAAGGAAGCAGATGAAGTCTGCTTTACACCAGGAGGTATCGGAGTTCAACCCTTCTGGCCAGATGAGCATGGAATAGCTCATAAAAGTGGTACTAAACCTCCAGGAAGAGGTTAAAAAGCTTCGTAAGGAGAACACGAAGTTGACAGAGCAGATCTCTCATGGAATTTAAGATACACTTGATCTTAGAATGGCCAATTAGGAAAGGGAAATTGATGCTTTATGAAAGTACCAACAAGAATAAAATAGTTAGACAAAATCTTAGATACAATAAATTCAGAGCTAAAATACACAATTGGAATTTAAAATTTCAAGTCAACAAAAAGTTGAATAAATTGAAAAGGAACCTAACTAAAACTGCAAAATGGAGATTGAGGAAATAGGAGGAGGCAAGTCAAACGGAAGAACAGCAAGGAAGATTAGATTTTTAAAGAAATGCTACTTTTGTTGCTAACAAGGTCACTTATACAAATAGTGCAAGAAATTTTTTCAATTCAAGAAAAAATACTGAATTAAGGAAAAAAAGGAAAGAGAAATGCTGTTTTGCAATTGGGAAGGAGGAATCTATAAGAGAAAATTGAATCAAGATACACTGAGACTGATTTTAACAAGACCTATTGGAAGAAGACGACAAGGAATAAATCAAATGGAGGAGAGATAAAACTTATAAACTTATTTTAAGCGGCAGATGTGAAATCTACTGCTAAACAATATTAATTAAATAACAATTTGGTTTAAAAGCTTTTGATTTATTGCTTATTAGGGCGCTATTAGTCTAGTGGTTAGGATAACTGCCTTCCAAGCAGTTGACCCGGGTTCGAGTCCCGGATAGCGCACTTTTGTTTATAAAGCAATAAATAAAAATAGTAATATTAATATAATAGTATGGTATTAAAGCACTATAATCTACATAATTAAGATTATTAATTTATCATACTTACTAAATAGATACTTTGAGGATGTTTTAATTTTTAATAGTTATAATTAGAAATATAGGATTATTTTTATCTAAGAAAGCTAATTTAAAAAAGATAATATATTAATATAGTTATTTAAGCTTTATTTTTCGTTAAAATTTGTAACAAAAAGATATTAGAAGGATTGAAAAAATTTCTTAAAGCTCACTAAAATTGAATCGAAAATCCATAAATATCTTAATATATGAAATAGCAAAAAGGAAGATGACTCATAAATTGGAAAGTTTGACTTTTAAGAAAAGATATAGAATAACTAAAATAATTTTTATAATAATATCAATTAATATGCTTTTAATATATTTTCAAATAGATAATAACACAATTTATTTACATTTTGATCATCAGTGCTACTTTACTTAATATTCTTATTTTTCTTCTACTGCTTCAATTTTGTCCAGATAATTCTATTATTGTAATAGTTCATCATTTCACTCGATAATTTAAACTCTTCTTCTAAGGAACTTTTAATGATAGCTTTTAATTCTAAAATAGATTTCTTTCAACTGCTTTTAAGTAGGAAATTTTAAGACTAAGATAGATTTGATTGTATGTTAACATCTTTAGTAAATCATAATTTTTTAAGTCTTGTAATTCCTAAATAAAATCTTGCAGAGTTTATGATTAAATATGTACAAAGCTATCTAAGTCTCCACAGAAGCAAATCTCAGTAATTTTGAAGTGTCTTTATTATAAGGCATATTAGAAATAATAGCAATATACTCTAAATTTGTATATAGAAACTATTTCTCTAATCATCAATTTATTTAGTGTATAATCTGGAAATTATCTTGTTTAATAATCATATTTTTAAAGTTAAAATGTGTGGTTAGATTGATCTTATGCAGAATCTAAAATAAATTTTCCCTTATTTTATCCTAAATTGCTTACAAGAGTTTTTAAGGTCTTCAATATTCTATACATCTATTTCAAAATATTAAGTTAATTACTCCAAGTTTTTAAAATATCTCAGACTAGCAAACTTTGCTTTGTTAAATATCAAAGTAATATCAAAGTCAGGATTTATTTACGTTGCTTATCATAATTTTAATAAAGCTTTTAATATCTCATAGTTATATAATATTCAAGATAGTCAATTTAAGTCTATGAAGCATGATTCTTTAAATGTTTAGTTTGGACTTTATAATGCACATCTTACTATGTTTTAACTATTATGCATATCTTTCTTTATTTTTCCAATTCCCCGTAGAAGTGCTCATAGAATATTTTCTGAACCATATTCTATTAAAGAGTGATATTCTAATATTTGACTACTTTAATATTAATCCATTAGCATATTTCTTATATTTTGACAATATTTCTTAGCAATAAACTTTATAATATTAGTTTTCATGAAAAGTATATTCCAAGTAAATTAACTTCTTAGATATTTATATTTGCTAATTGTTCGAACTTATGTAACATAAAAGTTTTCTTGCTTTTAATTCATAGTTCTAAAACAGATATACTCATACTAACACTAATGTTCAACTTTACTCATCCAAATACTTTACATGTTGCTTTAATCAATAAACTCATATAATCTTCATTAGAAATTAATACCAAATCATCTGTCCAAGCTTTATTAGCATATACATGTCTACAGATTTTAAAGATAAATAGTTTTTAATAAGTTGCTAATTATCTGACAGCAATAAGAAGATAATAGCTAGAACAGGACAATGTAAGCTTCTTTACAATACTTCATATCTATATAATAAATTTATTGAAAGTATACCGTCTAAATAAACTTAATATCTAAACTATGATAAAATTATTTAAAGTAATTTATTAGGAAAAGAGGTAGTATCATTCTACTTAAGTGATTAAGCAATAGACTTCTATTAATAGTGTCAAACATCTTTTCTACATCGATAAGGATAATATGTATGTAAATCAATAATTGACTAAAAAGTTCAAACATAATGCATAGTTTCTAATCTTAAATAATTATACTAAGATCAATATTAACATCTTGTTATATATTAAATCTCTCTAAGGAAGCAATAATAAATTTATATTTCTTTCTTTAATATCGATTTGATTTCATATCTATAATTATAAATACTTATTTTTAGCAAATTTTTATGTTTTTTAAATTTAACTAAATTATCACTAAGATATTAGACTTAAACTTTAATTTTTCGCTTATTAGATTTAAGCTTTTAGTTCTAACTGTAAGAAAAAGTAAAAGATTGGAATTATAAGATAGAACTCTTTATAATATCAAAGATAAATTAAATTTTTGTCTTTTTGCTAATATTTCAACTTCATTTCACCTAACTTCAAAAGTTTTCTGTGCTAATAAAAGGTTTTCTCGTTTGTGATTGTTACTTTCATTTATTGGTTGGTCATTAGTACTTTCTTTGTAAGGATTATAAACTTTCTATTCTTAAATTTATAATAATATATTGCATTATAGTTTATCTTTATTCTCTTTTCATTCC